>PVIW01006230.1:0-90985 GCA_004026585.1 Noctilio leporinus | reverse complement strand
GAAAAAAAAAAAAAAAAAAAAGGAGGAAAGAAAAAAAAAGAAAGAAAGAGGAAGGAAGAAAAGAATAAAGAAAGGGTTTAAGTGTCTGGGGAAGGGAGGAATACTTAGATTGAGGACTGGGAATGCGTTGTAGCCACAGAGTGAGTAGACTTTAATTCGAGAGTAGGGGGAGGGTCTTGGGTATTTAGGTGGATTGAGGTATGGGGGGGATTAAGAATATGTGAGAAGTAATTTTTGAAAAGGATATGTTGGGGATTAATAGTTCATATAGCTCTTGGTATAACTCAGGTGCTTGAGATTAGCAGCAATCCCTTTCCTGAGGCTGCCTCTTTTTCTTGGTCAGGACTTTGCAGTCTATAGTCAATATTGTAGCCTGTCTTGGCATGTGGCAGGGCCTCTGATTGTCAGAGTCAGGGCTGATTCTGAGTGTCCGCCCCCAGGTAGGCTGGGCCTTCCACAGCCTAGCTGGGTTTTAGGGCTGCCAATATTCTGGAGCCTGCAGGGTGTCCCCTCCCACTCCTGACCGAGGTTCCTGCCCATGACGAGTACCCAGCACCCCTTGCAGGGCAGCCTGCAACCTCGCTGGTCCCTATGCCGACTGGCCCTGCCCCCCGCAGTTCCTGGAGGAGGAGGCAGCCCCTGTCCGTCAACAGTGCCCTGGGTCCATCTGCACTGCCCGGACCACCCCCCCCCCGGGGCTAGCACCAATCCTCCACGCCAACAAGTTCTCCGAGGAGTCCTTCACGCGGCCTCTGAGATGAGCCCCTCCCAGGCGTGGGCGGTGCGGCCTTTGTCTCCGGCAATGGTGGGTCAGTTACCCCCTTTACTAGTTCCTGGCTCGCCGTTTGGAGTTTCCCCGGAGCCTGGGGGCCTGTGTGGTTGTGCACGGCTGGGCCTCCCCCCTCGCAGGGGCTTCTAGCTGCTGTTTCCCCGGTGGCCCAGCAGCACCGTTTTCGGCTCTCTCGACACCCTGGATGGTACACTTCCCCGCTCCCCTGCTCCGGCTTCCCGCAGGACTCTTCTCCTCCACCTCTAGCCCTGCGCGGAGCCTCCTCACCCTGTTGCCAGAGCGATTCTCTCACACAGTCTCTCCCCTGCAAGAGTTCAATTCCGTGTTCCCTACGGCCCGCACTTCACTGCTCAGACTTCTAGTCGCCAGGGAGCCTGGAGCTGGCCTCAGTCAAACATGCCCCTCTGGGCGGATCCGCCACTGCCCAGAGCCGACCTGGGCCAGCTGGCTGGTCCCTCAGGAACCGCCTCACCTAATCTCCTGCTGGTCTCCACTGCCTCTGGGCTGTGCTCCCCTGTGTCCAGATGCTGCCCGCTCCAATTCTTAGGGTCCTGAAGACATCTTGCGTTCCCTGTTTTGTCCTCTAGCTGCTCTGGTACTCGAGAACACCATCAGCACTGCTCTCTACTCTGTCGCCATCTTTCCTCCTTGAATAGTCCCTTCTTGATGTTGAGCCAGCCTAAGAAATGAGATATTGTAGGCAAAAATGAAATTACTTGTACCTTTTTTGTGTGTGTTTTTTGTTTGTTTGGTATTCTGCTCTACTGTGTTGTTGAAGCTTCTTTTGTGGACTCCTTAGCTCTCCTAGAACTATTTTCATGTGCTGATGGCTTTTAACTAATTTCTTGTTGTAAAGATAGAGGCTATGATCTCTTATTCTGCCATCCTGCTAAGAACCATGTTATTTTTCATATGCAGTTAAAAATGCTTTCTAGTTATTTTTTTAAATTCTGTTTTGCTTTGACCTATAGGTTATGTAGAAAATTTTTGTTTAATTTCTCAATGTTAGTAGAGTTTCCAAGTTTTTTTTTTTCTGTTGTTGAAATCTCATTAAACTTTGTTATCACCAGTGAACAAACTTGATATAATTTTAACCTGTTAAAATTTATTCAGATTTGTTTTATGTTCTAACATCTGCTGCATCCTAGAGAACTTTTCATGTGTGTTTATTATGCTGTTTTTAGGGTGGGTGGTTTATAGCTCTCTATTAAGTCATATTGATTTTATAGCATTGTTGAAATCTTATATATTCTTGGTGATATTCTGTTTAGTTTATCCATTATTAACAGTGTGGTATAGACATCTCCAACCATTATTTTTAAATTGTTTACTTCTCTCTTTAATTTGTCACCTTTTTGCTTCATTGTATTTGGGTTCTAATATTTGGTGTACATATATTTATAGTTGTTTTCTCATCCTGCTGAATTCACCTTTCTGTCATTATAAAATTTCCTTCTTCGTCTTTGGTAGTTTAAAAATTTTTTAAGTATATATTTTTAATATTAATTTAGTCATCCCAGTCCTCTTTATATTACTATTTTCATGATGTATTTTTTCACTTAAAACTTTTTGTGTCTTACTGTGTAAAATGCTTTTATGAAGCATATAGTTCAAATGTTACATTTTTATCCAGTCCAATAACCTCTCCCTTTTAATTGGAATGTTTATCATTTGACATTTAATGGAAAATTTTTTAAATAGTAGAATTTACAACACCTGTGATTTTGTGATCTTTGTTCTTTTGTTCTTCCATTACTATGTTTTTGTGTAAAATACATGAAGTCTGTCCCAAAAGTATCAGCCACACAAACTGTTTTAGTTATATTAACACTGGCTCGATACTTTCGGGACAGACCATGTATATTTTCCAGTATACCACTTAGAATTATTTAAATTTTTAAAAGATTTTATTATTTTTCAGAGAGAGGGGAAGGGAGAGAGGCATCAATGTATGGTTGCCTTCCACCTGCCTCCAGATTTGGACCTGGCTGGAGACCTGATTTGCAACCTGGTTATGTTGCCCTGACTTGGAATCAAACCAGTGACCTTTAGGTTCACAGGCCGGCACCTTATCCACAGTGCCACCACCCAGGGCCAGACTTATTTAAATTTTTAATTATATATTTGCATATTTTAGTGGCTTCTCTGGAAATTATAATGCCTTAATTTAAGTAAGTCTAAGTCTACTTTAGATTATTGTGAATTTAATTTTAATAATTCATAGGAGCTTTGCTCCAACATAAGTCTCCCCTTCATTTGTGTTATTATTGTCATAGAAATACCTTTTACATAATAAATTTGTCAACTTATTTTTGTAATTATTGTTTTATGCAATTGTTAATCAGTTGAAGAAATGGATTTTAAAATGTAACTGTGTCCTTTATATTAACCTATGTAAATACTTTTTCCATTTTTTTTTTTTGTGTGTGTGTGTGGATCTGAGATACAATCTAGGTCCTTTTCCTGTCTGAAATACTATATATTTTAAAATTTTAATGTAATCTTTATTGTATTTTTCCCATTACCATTTAGTCCCCTTTATACCCACCTACCTTCAGCAATCACCAAATTGTTGTCCAGGTCCAAGAGTTTTTTTGCTCAATCCCTTCAACCCCTCACCCCACACACTAGCTGCCATCCTGCTCTCCATTTATGACTCTGGCCCTATTTTGTGAGTTTAGTTTGTTCATTAGATTCTACATATGAGTAAAATCATATGGTATTTGTCTTTCTCTGACTGGCTTATTTCACTTAGCATAATGTTCTCCAGGTCCATCCATGCTGTTGCAAAGGGCAACATTTTCCTCTTTTTTTATGGCCAAGTAGTATTCCATTGTGTAAATGTCCCATAGCTATTTTATCCACTCATCTACTGATGGGCACTTGGGCTGCTTCTATATCTTGGTGATTGTAAATAATGTTGTGATGAACAAAGGGGTGTTTGTGTTATTTTAAATTATTGTTTTGGGTTCCTTTGAATATATTGCCAGAAGTGGGATTGGGTAAAAAGGAGATCCATTTTTAATTTTTTGAGGTGTCTCTGTACTGCTTTCCACAGTGGCTGTACCAGTCTGCATTCCCACCAACAGTGCAAAAAGATTCCCATTTCTTCACATCCTTGCCAGCACTTGTTAGTTATTGACTTATTGATGATAGCCATTCTGGCAGGTGTGAGATGGTATCTCATTTTGGTTTTAATTTCCATTTCTCTTATGATTAGTGACATTGAGTATCTTTTCATATGTCTATTGGCCAACTTATGTCCTCTTTAGTGAAGTATCTATTCAGGTCCTTTGCCCATTATATTTTTGGTATTGAGTTTTGTAAGTTCTTTATAAAGTTTTGATAATAACCCCTTATCAGATGTATCAGAGAAAATGCTCTCCCATTTTGTGGGTTGTCTTTTAATTTTGTTGATGATTTCCTTTGCTGTGCAAAATGTTTTTAGTTTGATGTAGTCCCATCTGTTTATTTTTTCTTTTATTTTCCTTGCCTGGGGAGATATATCAGATAAAATATTGCTATAAGTGGTGTCCAACATTTTGCTGCCTATGTTTTCTCCTACCATTTTCATGGTTTCAGGTCTCACATTTAAGTCCTTGATCCATTTTGAATTTTCTAAAATTGATGCATTTCGAATGGCGTAAAAAGAAGGTGGTCTACTTTTGTTTTCTTAACATATTTGTCCAATTTTCCCAACATAATTTATTGAATAAACTATCTTTATCTCATTGTATGTCCTTGCTTCCTCTGTCAAATATTAATTGACCATAAAGGTGTGGGTTTATTTCTGGGCTTTCTATTCTGTTCTATTGATTGATGTACCTTTTTTTTTAATGTGAGTACTATGCTGTTTTGATTACTATGGCCTTATAATGTAGTTTTACATTCTAGGTAGCATGATTCCTCCCACTTTTTTCTTTTTCTTTTTTGTAGGATTGTTGTTGCTATGCAGGGCCTTTTGTGATTCCATATACATTTTTGAAATATCCATTCTAGTTCTGTGAAATATATCATTGGAATTTTGATAGGAATTGTGTTGAACTATAGATTGCTTTGGATAGTATGGACATTTCAATGATGTTAATTCTTCCTATCTATGAACACAGTATGTGCTTCCACTTATTTATGTCTTCTTCAGTTTCTTTCTTCAGTGTCTTATAATTTTCCAAGTGTAGTTCTTTCACATCCTTGATTAGGTTTATTCTTAGGTATTTTCTTCATTTTGTAGTAATTGTTAATGGGGTTGTTTTCTTAATTTCTTTTCTGTTAGTTCACTGTTGTCCTGTAAAAATGCAACTGACTTCTGGATATTAATTTTGAATCCTGCTACTTTGCTAAATTCATTCATCAATTCTAGTAGTTTCTTGATGGAATACTGTATTTTTGGTAAATGATGAGTATTTTCTCTTGAGGCTTACAAAACTTTCTGTTCATCTTTGATTTTCAACCTTGTGATCATGATTAATCTAAGTGGATCTTTTGGAGTTTATTATTCTTGGAGTATATTTAGCCCCTTGAATATATAGATTAATTATTTTCATATATTATGAAAATACCCCAATCATTCAAGTACTTTTCTGCCTTTTTCTCCCCCTCTTCTACTGCATCATATCTTATTAGGCACATTTTTACACCTACTTGTGTCCTATAACTCTCTGATGCTCTAATCTGTTTTTTTTCCCCCTCAAAGTGATAATCACTATAGACCTACCTCAAGTTTGCTGATTCTTTCTTCTCTACCTCAACTCTATCTAGTGACTTGAATCTATCTAGTAACATTTTAGTTATTTTACTTTTCAACTGCAGAATTTTAATTTGATATTTTTAAAAATTAGCTCTATGTCCTTGATAATGTTATTTACTTGGTAAAATATAGTTGTCATGGTTTATTTTTATTTTAAATTTTTTCCTTTAGTTCTTTGCACGTATTTATAATACCTGACTTAAAGTCTATTAAGTCTGAGCCCTGGCTGGTGGCTCAATGGATAAGCACCGGCCTGTTAAACCAAGAGTGGCTGGTTTGATTCCCAGCCAGGGTACATAACCAGGTTACCCAAGCCAGGTCCATAGCTGGAGGCAGGTGAAAGGCAACCATACATTGATGTTTCTCTTCCTTTCTTCTTTCCTCCCTGCCCTTCTCTCTAAAAATAATGAATAAAAATATTTTTAAATAAATAAATAGAGAATGAAGTCTACTAAGGCTAACATCTGAAACCCCCTCAGAGGCACTTTTTATTTGACTGTTTATCTCCCCATTCCTCTGCTGCCTCCATTTCTCTTCCTTCTACTCCCCCACATTGATCAAACTTTCCTGTATTTTTACATGCCTCATAACTTTGTTGAAAGAGGAAATATTAAAAATTAAGTGAAGTAACTTTGGAATCAGATTCTGCTCTCCCAATATATTTAGTTGCTCTTAGATTATGTATTTCTTTTATTATGGAGCTATTGCCTGCTTATGCCTATTTTTATTCTTTTTTCTTTTAGGCCTGGATTCTTAGAGTTTCTCCTTGGATTATCATTGTTTAATTGTTTGCTAATCAGTTAAAATGTTTGTCTAAATATATATTTTTAAATTTTATTGTTGTTGTATTACATCCATCCCTTTTGTCTAAATATTTTGACCTAGTACGTCTTCAATGTTTTGTCATGGAAATTTTGTGTGAAAATATACCCTCAAATTTCAGGCACCTGACAATTCAGGCCTGGCTTTCAATTCTTGCTTGAATAGGACTTCAGAATCATGCAGAAAAGAGTAACTGGACCAAATTTCCAGTTGTTTCTTGCCATAACAAGAACTCTGTACATATTGCACTGCCTTCTAGATACACATAAACATGTCAGGTATTTTCAAAGTGCACTGTGGTCAACTTGTTTCTAAGTTTTCCTTTTAAATTTTGGCCCATCTCTTGTTTTCCCCAACTGAAATCAGACTTATGCTGCTGTGATAATAACAATTCCAGTAAGTTACTTATTTCACTTAGCTTAATGTTCTTCAGGCCCATTCATGCTGTCACAAAAGGGTAAATTTTCTTCTTTTTTAAGGCCGAGCAGCATTTCATTGTGTAAATGTACCATAGTGGTTTTATTGATTCATCTACTGATGGACACTTGGGCTGCTTTCAACTCATGGCTATTGTAAATAATGCTGCAATGAACATAGGGCTGCATATATCATTTTCAAATTGTTGTTCAGGTTGCTTTGGATAAATTCACAGAAGTGGAATCACTGGATTATAAGCCGCCAGTCAAAAAGAGACAATTACCATATGACTTTACTCATACATGGCATCTAATGAATAAACTGAACTAACAAGTGGAATAGAAACAGACTCAGATAGCAGGCTGGCCGGTCTAAGGATGGTTGTTGAGGGGTATAGCAGAATTGAGCAAAAGGGAAAAAAAGGTAAAGAACTCATGGACACAGACAACAGTGTGGTGATTGTGAGGAGGAGATGATGGGTAGAGGTGAAAGAGGCTATAAGGGGGATGGATCGTAATGAAAAAAAATACAATAAAATAATGTAAAAAATCAACCAGTAAAGAAAATACAAAATCTAAAAAAGAAAAAAGAAATAATTCCAGTAAGTTACTATTGTTTTTGATACTGTTTTAGGGCTAGGGCTTTTTCTGCCAAAAATGCAAATGGCATATAGTAGAATATATGAGCCACTTAACTGTTTTCAATTTTAGCAGAGATTTAAAGCAGTAAAATGAGTCAATGAAGATCACAGACCATGGAGCTGGTCAGGGGCAGAGTCAGACATTGTTGTGCTCCGTGACCTTGTATACATTAACTAACTGGTAATGAGGGCTTGGGAAGATCACTTTACAGCTCAGTTACTTCATCCATTAAATGAAGAGAATCAAACTTCACAGAGTAGTTGTTGATCAATTAGATAAAGTATTAGAGTACCTGACAAATTCATCACACATGTAAGTTGAATAGGTTCCCTAGTAGCTTTGCCCTGGGAAGAAGTTCCTAGGCTTAAAAAGGAAATTAACAATTGTCACCTACAGATTTTTTAAATCATCAATTAGAAGAGGATTAAAAGTAAAAAAATATCAGCTGACAGAAAGAAGAATTAGAGGCAAATGCATTGTACCCAATTCCACATAGTTTAAGGGGAAAATAGGCTTTTGCCCCTCATTTTTTTCCCTAAGGCATTTTTCTATTGTCAAATAGAGAATTATTTTTAATAATGGGCACTGATCATGAATAAAGGTTTAAATCTACACTCTCTTCACATGAAGAATGTGTATTTCTTGAAGTGGATGTTTCTTCTGTATTCTCCAAAGTATCAGTATCTGATAAGCATTCAATAAATTACTTTTGTTAAAAATTAATTCAGTACATGTTTTGAAAAATGATCATTAAATTTTGAGTTCACATAAGAAATAACAAAGTAAGACCTAGCAATTCTAGAAGTTACATGGCAAGTCTCATTTAGAAAATATAAACTTTAGTTCCATTTTTTTAAAAAAATTGCCCTGACTTGTTTGGCCATGAGATGAAAACCATTCATGTGATATCAGAGGTGCACGTGAGACAACAGGCATATGTTTATAACAAAACAGACTGATAAAAATAGCTTTATTTCAATAAATAATCATTATTAAATGTTATGAAAATTACAATTATGGTCATTCTAATTACCATAATTCTAATTTTAATTCTCTGTGTAGGAAAGAAAAGTGGACTTAAAATGAGTTCACCACTTCTTTATTACTTTTAACATATTTATCCCTTGATGTCTCATAACCAGTCCTATAATTATTAGTCTAAATTCACTGGGTAGTAATAACAAACAAATTAAAATACCCATTAGTAAAATCAATGGAATCTTCACCCAGTGGACCTACATACAGTCTATTATTTTTTTAATGGCATACCAAATGTTTATTAATTACAATAATAATATAAGTGATTAGTGAATGTTCTTTTCAGAATTAAATTTAATAGTAGGTCTGGAAAAGTCATGTTGTCAGGAAATAACCTTTATTCAGTAAAGAGACATTGAATGTTCATTCAATTTATTTTTGAAAACTGCTGGACAAAGGAGGATCTGTCAATAAAGGCCATTCTTTGGACAAGCGGAAACTTTCTAGTAGTAATAATGGTGTCTTATATTCTGCATGTCTAGATTTTTATAAAGTAGTTTACCTGCCTCCATGGACTAGCTTTTTGGAAAGCCTTTCAAGCGTGATGAAAGCCAAGTGTAGGAGCTGACACTTCTATTGTCCACTTTTCAGTGTAGATATTTCAGCGTTCATCAAAACCCAACATTCAATAACTATAAAAGAAACTGGAAACTTTCCATTCACTGATGCTATAGAGGGAAACATGTAGAGGTGGTCCCAGTTAAAGCAGCCATACATGGAAAGAAATAGCACTTAGGTTATTTAACACTGAAAGAAATTTACAACATATATTATAGAAATGTCACATATGTATATTTGTAGTGCATATGAATGTGTGTATGTAGATATATACTGATAAACATATATGTTCTCATTTGTGCAATGGAACTCCTTCTAATTATGCATATCAAACAGCCAGTCTGCTAAGCAGTGTAAAAAGGTAGTAAGAATGCTTCACCTTCTTCCCTGGAGATCAGAACCAAAAGAAATTGTGCTTCTTATAGATTCAGAAGCAAATACTAGCTAGTATGGTTCAGTCCCTGCTAATTTCCTAGCTCCTAAATGCTGTCTGACATCTCTGTCTGCTGCTGAGCTTGACCTCTGAGGCCAGGCTGCCCTGCCTTTACTTGATTATCTGCCTCTTTTATAAGCATCTTGTGCCTTGTCTTCATACAGGGCTCAATTCCTTTGTCCATTAGGTTTTCATTTCCTTGGCCTTTTGTCATTATGCATCTGGCCTCTGCATTCCTATTGTAACAAAAAACTGATTTTGTTTCTTTGTATAGTGATTATGTTTATCAGCAAACAATAGATTTATTGAATGATCTAGGTCTTTACTCTCCAGGGTGAAAAATTTGTGAGATTAAAATATTCTGTAGAAATTAAAATATTTTTATCTATTCAATATTAATATGTAATTATAACACATGTAACAATAGTAGCTACCATGTATTGAAGTTCTACTCTATGGGAAGTACTGTATATAATTTGTTTCCTTTCATCTTTACAGAACTACATCAGTTACTGTTGTCATTTTCATGCAATTTACAGAAAGCCAAGGATCACAGAGTATATAGCTAGTAAGTAATAGGAAAAGATTCCAACTTGGATTTCTCTTCTGCCTCATGGTAGCCCCCTATAAAACTTATGGACCTAGAACACAACCACAATGATATTTCAGTTCAGCACAAGCCTAGTTAGTTTAGTAAGGCAGAAGATAAATAAAAAACCTCCAATTATATGACCAAAATGGGCTTTGTGAACATGATGACTGAAATCAATCTCTAAAGTTAACTATACTGCATTGTCCTTCCTAATGATCAATCTGAGGCCAACAGTTCATGACATCTATAAGAATTAAAGGAAGAAATCTCATTTTTGACTCTTTCTTCTTCCTGTATCATCTACATTTTGTTGTGTAAATCCACTCTTGACCACTTACTTGATAAACTCCAATTCACCCATCAAGGAGGTTCCTCTTGATCTCCTTCATCTTTATGCCCAATTCCCAAGTACACCTGGACAGTTATGTCCTCTATGCTGTGCTTGTATTGCATTGGTTCCATATTTCTATCATGGTTAATGTATGTAACTCTTTTCTCCTTCATTAACTGATGATCTTGAGAGATTTTTTATGTATCTCTAACACCTAAGAAATAATAGTCAACAGGCAAAAATGAATAAATAAAAGCCTTGAAGGGGTGCAGCCTATCAATTAATTATCAAACTAAAGTAATAAAATCCATTTAGATGAAATGACTATTCCCCAATTTCAAAGTCATATTGCCTCTACTTCCAATTTCAGAGGAATTCCCAAAATAATTTTAACTTTTTTATTGAAATATAACTCAGATACTTTACAAGTCACCCTTTTAATGTGTACAGTTTTTTCTTTTTAAATATATTTTCATTTGTGCACTCACAAAACTATCTAATTTTAGAACACATTTATTACCCTAAAAAATAATAGCACTCTTCATTACTCCCACTTTTCTTCTATTCCAGCCCAAGATAATCATTAATATACCTCCTTTTCCTATAGATTTACAATTTCTGAGCCCCTCCTATAAATGTAGTCTTACAATATGTGGTTTTTCATTATTAGCTTCTTTCAATTAGCATAATTAAGGTTCATCATTGCTGTAATATGTATCAGTAATTCATTCCTTTTATTGCCTGAATAATATTCAATTATATTGGTATATCATATTTTGTTGATCCATTTATAATTTATAGACATTTGCATTGTTTCCACTTATGGCCTACTTTGAATAATGTTGCTATGAATATTCATATATGCATTTTTCTATGGACATTGTTTTAATTTCTCTTGTGTATAAACCTAAAAGTGGAATTAACTATTTACCTGATAACCCTATGTTTAACTCATTGAAGGAACTATGAAACTGTTATCTAAGACAGCCGCACCATTTTACATTCCCACCAGCAACCTCACCACCACTTGTTTATATCTGACTTCTTGATTATAGCCTTTGTAGTGTGCATGAAGTGGTATGTCAATGTTGTTTTAATTTGCATTTTCCTGACAGCTAATAATGTTGTATATTTTATCATGTACTTGTTAAAAATAAATATAGTTTTGAGAAATGTCTCTTCAGATCCTTTGCCCATTTTTAAATTGGGTTCTTATCCTTTTGACTAAAGCAATGTAAGGTTCTTTCATCTTATGAATACAAGTTACTTATCAGATATGTGGTTTGTAAGTATTTCCTCATTTTGTATTTTTACTTTTTTATGGTATCCTCTGAAACACAAATTTTTTAATTTTGATGAAACCCAATTTCCTTTTATGTTTGTTTTGATTTTGTCAATGTGGTTTTGCTGTTGTTTCTAAGAAGGATTTACCTAACTCAACATCCTAAAGCTTTACTTCCAAGAGTAAGATTTTCTTCTAAACTTTGACCCATCTGGAGTCATTTTTTGTTTGTTAGGTAGAGATTCATCTTTATTTTTTCATGTGTGAATATCCATCCAGTTGTTCCATCACTTCTTGTTGAAAATAACTGAATTTCAATTCAATTTAATCATCTTGGTACCCCAGCACAATATAATTTTGATAAAGACAGAATATATTCATTATAGCCAGCAAAATAGTATTATTGACCTAAGCAGTGATATCAAGTTCCTAATTTCTTTCTTATTGTTTTGTTATTACCACTGTAAAACTAGGACCTTAAAAACCAGAATATGAATTGTTTTATTACTAAGATTTTTGAAATGAAGCTACAAAGTAAAGAACTAAAAACTCTCCTGGCTTTTAAATTTTTATCTTTGCTCTTGAATCCAAAATGGAGACAGCCTCTCATTTAGCATCTTGTTAGGTAATCTGAATCATTAGCACTTAAGTGTTTAACTCTGTAATATCATCTCTATAATTTAGTTTTATTATGGCTTCATTAACTGAATACAGAATGAACATGTTGTATTATTTCTCAGATATTCTACCTTACAAGATGGAGCTCATTTCTCATAACTACTTATTTCACAGTGCCTTAATACAATTTTATGTTGTTGTTCATGTGTCATAAATGGACCACATCATTTGCAAAGAGATTTTCCCATAACTATGTAAAATACATTGAGCTGTAGTCCAGTGTTTTAATTTATTTTCTCTAGGGCCCTTTGGCCACTTTATATATAACCCTTTCCCAACTAAACATACTTGTTATTTTTAAAATCACTGTTGGGCTCAATGAATATTCTTTCTGACACCACTGAGACTGTTAGGGTACAAATTAAAAACTATTTCCTGGAGATTTTTATTCTTGGATCAATAGGTAAGAAGAGAATCTCTAAAATATAAACCAATTAAAAAAAGAATTCAACTCTTAGAAGAAAACATAGGGGAAAACTTTATGACATTAGATTTGGCAATGATTTCTTGGCTATGACACCAACAGCACAGGAAACGAACAAAAGAATAGATAAATCAGAGGTCAAAATTAAAGAGCTCTGTACATAAAGTACACTATCCAAAGAATGAAGAGGCAAATCACTGAAAGGGATATATTATTTGCAAATTATGCACCTAATTAGATATTAATATTCAGAGTATGCCAATATAAAGTACTATGGCTCACCAAAAATAATAACAAAACAACAAACAACTAAAAATGTGTGAAGGATCTGAATGCCTCACTTTATTGTACATCACTTTATTTTTCTTAACAGTTATTTCATTTTTTTTAATAAAATGAAGGCAAAATTCTATCAACAACAACAAAATTACATGTTTTTCACTAGATTACTATTTTATTACAAAGGATATTAAAGATACAAATCAATAGCCAGATAAAGAGACACATAGGGTGAGGTCCTATTGCCTCAAAGGACCCTGTGTTCTTATGGATTCTGTGGCTGGAAGTTTTCTAGTTCCCCAACTTGGAAACTCTTTGAACCTTATCATTTTATGTTTGTTTTTTATTTTTTGAAATACAATTTACATTCAATAGTTTTATGTATTAGTTTCAAATGTACAACAAAGTGGTATATGGTACTTTACAGAGTGGTCTCACCAATGCTTAGAGTAGCCCCCTGGCCCCAAACATATTTATCACAATATTATTGACTGTCTCCCTTGAACTATTATCAACATGTCTTGTGACTATTCCATAACTATCAAATTGTACTGCACCTTCAAACCCCTCCCCTCTTGTCAGTCTGTTCCCTGTACCTATAGGTCTATTTCTATTTCATTTGTTTATTTTTGTTCATTAGATTCCATGTAAATGAAATCATGTGGTATTTTTCTTTCTCTGCCTGATTTATTTCACTTACCATAATTTCATTGTGAGACTTACTTTATTGCTGTGATCTGGAAATGAACCCACAATGTACAATACCCAAGGTATGCCTGCAAATATTTCTCTGAGGAAATTATACAAATGGTTCATGAAAAGATGTTCAACATCTCTATTAGGGAAATAAAAATCAAACCCATAATGAAATACCGCTTTACATCCATTAGGATAGCTATTATTTAAAACACACACACACACACAATAACATATGAGGTCTATCCGGAAAGGGTCCAGTCAGTACCAGGCATGTAATATGAAAATTAGAGACATTTATTAAAGAAGGTACAAGGTACAAGAAGCATTGTACGTAGGACAGTGATGCCTCAGTCCCCTTCAAAGTAGTCACCTTGGGACCTCACACAGTTCTCCCAATTACCATCAGCTAACCAGTCATACTTCCCTGAATCTCATAGAGGGTTTGAATTATTTTCCTTTTCAAAGGTAATTTTACTTTTGGGAAACGCCAGAAGTTGCAGTGTGCCAAATCTGGGGCTGAGTCACCTGGGTGATTTGATGTTTCACCAAAAAAAAAACTTCATGGGATATGATGCATGAGCAGCACACTATGTGATGAAGCTGCCAATCAACAGTTGCCCATAGCTGTAGCCTTCTAAATGATCCAAATAGTTTCCACAAAGGAATGTTTAAGCTTAACACAAAATTTGATGCAGATTCATTGCTCAACTTGCTCAGTCATTTTGAATGCAATGGCCACACAATACACATGATCACTCACCCCCACTAATTGGCACAGTTAAGTTGTCATTGTTCACACATGCTCAGTCCAGTCCACTCTCCTTGGCTGCCAGGCTACATCGATGTTGCACAAACTGTGCTCCTTATATTAACAGTGGCTGGACTTTTTCCAGGTAGACCTTGTATTGTCAGCTAGCATGAAAATAAAGGACAATACTTGTACGTTGTCAGTGGAAATGTAAAATAGTGTAACCATTATGAAAATAATTATGATGGTTCCCCCAAAATTTAAACATAGAATTACCACATGATCTTATAATTCCACTTGTGGGTATACTTCCTAAAGAGTTAAAAGCAGAGACAACAGATATTTGTACACTCATTTTCACAGCAACATTGTTTGCAATAGCCAAAAGGTAGAAACAGCCCAATATTTCTTGAAAAATAAATGAATGAAAAGAATGCAGTGTATACATACAATGGGATATCATTAAGCCTTAAAAATCAATGTAATTCTGATGCATGCTGTATTGTGATACATGTATACACCTTGAACACACTACACTAAGTGAAATAAGCCAGATACAAAACAAATTGTATGATTCCACTTACATGAGTTACCTGGAATAGTCAAATTCATAGAGACAGAAAGTAGAATGGTGATAACCAGGGTCTAGGAGGAGGAGAGTTGTTGTTTAATAGGTATAGAGTTTTAGCTCGGAATGATGAAAAGTTCTGGAGCTGGATAGCGATGATGGCTGCATAACAATGTGAATGTACTTGACACTTTCCTTTCCTCCCCTTTCCTTCCTTTCCCTCCCTTTATTCTTTTTCTCCTATCATTCCTTTTGTCCCCTACTTCCTCCCTTCCTCTCTTTTCCATTCTTCTTTCCTTCCTATCATCTTTCTTTCTTTCTTTCTTTCTTTCTTTCTTTCTTTCTTTCTTTCTTTCTAATCTATCCACTTACCTTCCTACCTATCATTTAACATAAATCTAATAGTTGGATTACCTATCTGGTACTTCCAACTTTGGGATGTTTTTCTTGTCTCACAAACAATTTCTAAACATAATGCAGATTATTTATTTAATATTGGCTATTTAGGTTACTTCTTATATTGCACTATAACAAATAATGCTCTGAAGAATATGCTTATATATAAATGTATATATGTATATAATATGTATTAATAAATGTATTAATGTATATAATACATTAATACTCATATAATACATTAATACTCATTTAATACTTACTGTGTACATGTTTTAAGTGCTTAACAAACCTGACTCATTTCAGGTTTATAACAACACTTTGAGGCTGACCTGTCATGATTCACATATTACAGTTGAAGAAATTGAGAAATGGAGATATTAAGTAACTTGACTAAAGTCATACCACTGTTATATTTAAATCCTAGTGATACAGTGCCAGCAATCACACTGTTAACCACTATTCTAGACTACCTTGTAATTTATTTTAAAATTTCCAAGAGGCCTTGGCTGGTGGCTCAGTGGATAGGCACTGGCCTGCAAACCCAAAGATCATTTGTTTGATTCCCAGGTTGCAAGCCAGGTCTCCAGCCAGGTGCGTAGCTGAAGGCAGGTGAAAGGCAACCATACATTGATGTTTCTCTCCTTTTCGTCCTCCCTCCCTCCCTTCTCTCTAAAAATAACGCATAAAATCTTTTTAAAAAAATTTCCAAGAGTTGAATTACTGAGTTAAAAAATATGGAAAATGTAAACTTTTCTTTGTAGCTATTATCCAATTTATTTTCAGGATGTTTGGTTCAACTTACAACTTCACCAAAAGCATTTGGAGATGTCACTTTGCCTTGTAACCACGGATTTTAAAAAATTGTAAACCTAATGTTTTAAACATATGTCTAAATGTTATTAGTTGTTATGAACATTTTTGCATATATTTAATGATCACATAGTTAGTTTATGAAATTTTCTTTTCCTGTTATTCTATTCTTATTAATGCAAAGAAATTCATATCTATCTATTGAATATACCTATTAGTTTTCTTTTTAAAATAATTCTAATGGTTTTCCTCTGTAGGAAAAATCTCATTACTCTAGCTATGTGTTGCTAAATCACTTTACATTATAACTCTACTGATTATATATACCAGTGTGTGAAACATGAAAAAGCAACCCAAACTGCTGCCCAGGGCCATTGTCATGACAGACTGCATGATTGAATACCCTCCCAATTGCTCTTTCTACCTCCTATTTTGCTCTTTGCTACCCTATCTCTTCTAAAAAGAATCAGGTTTTAGAATAAAATTTTAGACATGTCTATTTTTTCATGTTTCTCAATGGTGTAAAAATTTAACTTAAAAATTTTAGCAAAGACTATAAAGTCTTTCATGGACTTTCCCTATATTGTCGAGATGCATCATTTGTCACATTTTCTTGCCATGCTCCATCCTCGATGTAAACACTGAGCCACATTGAACCACATAAATTTCTTTTCTCCAGGCTGCTTCTTACTGCTGAGTCAGCACTTGTCAGCTCCCTTTCCAGGTGCCCACTCCTCAGGCCTGCAGAGGGAGTATCTCCTCTTCATTGTAATGAACTCTCCTCTGAACTTTTGCTCCCTCTCTCCCTTCACTGAGAGAGAAATGATGATTATTCCTTTGGTACTTTTACCAGGCTCCTTATTTACTTCCATTGCAGAACTTTAATAGCATTTATTTAGTGTAGAAGAGTCTGTTATGTCTATTAGAGCTGGTCTAATCCCTCTATATTTCTTACTTCCTGAAATTAATATTGCATGGACAACAGACATACATAATTGATGTTTTCTAAATCCAGTTAGTTATCTGGCTAGGTTTGCCATTCATTAGCTTTGTGGCTCTCTGTAATCCTTTTAACCCCTTTGATATGAAGTTTCTTACTCTACTAAAAATACCATTCTGTAAACCATAAATTGATTCATAGGGTTGTGTTAAATGTTATATAGGACAATATTATGGGGACATTTTATAGTAATTCAATAAATATTTTAATATAGTCACATTTGACAGGGGTGTCTAAATTTGGATGTTTTTTAATGTTCTACTTTTTTAAAATTATAAAAAAAATAAAACTATACTGCCCTAGCTGGGTGGGTCAGTTGGTTGAAATGTCATCCCATACACCAAAAGGTTGTAGGGTCAATCTCTGATCAAGGTGCATACAGGAGGCAACCAATGGATGTTTCTCTCTCACATGGGTATTTCAGTTTCTCACTCTCAACCTTCTCTCTCTGAAATCAATAAACATCCTCAGGTGAAGATTAAAAAACAATGATAAAATTTAAAGATATTGTACATTATTGCCCCTTTAATATTATTTTTATTTTCACTAAATATAAAAGAATATATACTTTCATTTATTTACCTAAAAGTTTGTATTATGTATTAGTATGAAAATAATTGTTCCTCATCTAACATGTTATTAAATGGATAAAAGATTAGTCATTCATCTTGATCTTTTGTGAAATAACAACAAATATATTTTAAAATTCTGACAACTAATTAATATGTGGCTTCCTTAAACCTGCCTTTGGTGCAAAGGTTATGAGAGTCTCCTTGGCCTCTTTCCTACAGGAAGGCCTAGAGTATTCATATCCATTGCACTCAGAATTTCTACAAAGTAGGGGTATAAAGCATTCTTTTCCATTTTGCTACTTTGTAAGTGAAAATGATTTCAGGATCTTGTAAGACTTAACATCTCAAAGGGTCCTCACTGTGGAGTCTGCACATTGTATAGACTGTCACATCTATTTCCACTTGAATCTCAGGCTCTAAGCCTGTCAATTACATCTAAGTTGTGGTCATGTGGGTGAATAGAAGTTTTTCTACTTGCAGTTTGTGTTTGTGTCTGTGTGGGCATGCACACATACCTAGCAAAAATTCTTGATAGCTTATTCAAAACACTAAAAGCATTTTCATGGAGGTGAAGTGAAAGTTATTACTGAGTAACATACTAAATAGCAAGTATAGAGCACAAATAGTATTAAGAATAAGATGCTAATTGGCTTAGTCTAATCATCCACTTTATGTGAACTAAGGATACCAGCTATGGTTATGCTAAGTGATGAAACCTGTTTTTCAGATCGTTTGATTATTGACTTCCTCATCAAAGATTTTTTCTGACCATCATTATGGAAAATTGGCAAATTTTCTCATTTTTACCTTCTAAAAAAATGTCATCAGCCTGACAGTAGTCAATGCTATTCCACACCACTATGCTGATAGCAACAACATATCAGCCTTTCTTGAATTCCAATCTATCCAGACATTAAAGCAAAAATGATGAGACCAGCATTTTCATCAACATGTTTCCTGAACTACTATGGCATCACTGTCAATCATTCTTAAGATTAATAAATAAGTTCTTTCAATTATTAGTCATCTCTAGATATCCTAGCAAATTGAGGGAAGCCAGAAAACAAAACAAAACAAAAAAAGACTCATTTAGTGAATATCCAGGAGCTTATGAAAATGCTATAGCAATGGTTTCCAGAAGCAGAAATGCAACAGCAGGAAGTATAGGGGCATGGAAGAATAGCACTAGGGAATTAGGTGGTAGTAAAGAAAAATTTCTCTTCTCATTATATATGCTTAGTTATTTTTCCTGAATTATAAACTATTTGAGGGAAGGAATGCACTAATGATATTTTGCTTGAACCATTTCTCTGGACTCATCTGCCTGCTGTGATTATAGGGTGCACACAATACGTTGGCAATAACTTTGCATCTCCTTATTTTACTTGCTTTTTATTAACTTTAAAAAACTATGTGTCTAAGGTTATGATTTAGCATCATTGTTTCAGATGTAAAAAGCAACTATTATGTTGAAGGAATATGATATTAGAGCAACCATAATTTCTGGACTGTGTACAGGGCCAACTGCTAAAGAAATTGTGGACTTCAGTAATATCCCTTTACGTACAGTTGACAACATGAAAAAGGTGTATGATGCTGATCCTGATATTGCCACACCAACAAGGAAAATGCATAAGGTACGCAAGGATCACACAGGTCCAGGTATTGTACACAGAATCCAGGAGATCACCAATGAAGATCCAGGAAAGTCAATGCACTCCATAGCAAGGGAACTGCAGATGTCAGATGCACTGGTTTGCAAGATTATTGCTGAAGATATCAGATACAGATCTTATGTTCTTAGAAAAGGCCAGTTTTATGACACAGCAGACAAAGAAAAAGCTCTTTGAAAAATCAAGGAAACTGCTAACAAAATGGAAAAATCCCAAAGAAAAACCCTCTGATTTCCTGCTACAGTGATGGTGTTAGGTGTTGTCAGCAATGATGGAGATATCATGACCCCACATTTTTTCCCACAAGGCTTGAGGGTGACTGCTGATGTTTACCTAGACATTTTGAGAGAAGTGATTGTACTGTGGATGAAGCAAGTCACAAATGGATGTCATTTTTATCTTCCAACAAGATGGTGCACCAGTGCATAATGCCAAAAAGGTGCAAGAATTTCTCAGTGTCATCCTGGCTGGTGGCACTGAGGATAAGGTGCCAGCCTGTAAGCCCAAAGGTCACTGGTTCGATTCCCCAGCCAGAGCACATAACCAGGTTGCAAGACAGGTCTCCAGCCAGGTTCGTAGCTGGAGGCAGGTGAAAGGCAACCATATATTGATGTCTCTCTCCTTCTCTGCCCCTCTCTCTTCCCCTCTCCCTAAAAATAATAACTAAAATATTTTTTTCAAATTAAAAAAAAAAAATGAATTTCTCCATGTTGATATTCCTGAATTCTGGTCAAAGAAAATCTAGCTACCTGGTTCATCAGATGCAAATCCTTTAGACTAGTACATATGCAGCATTTGTGAGAGAGAAGTTCATAAACAACTTCATTCCAATAAAGAGGCTGTGAAAGTTAAGATTGAAAACATGATGATGTCCATGGATAAAGAAAAATTCATTAAAGCATGTTCAAGATTCTAAAGTCAAGTCAACTCTATTATTGCAGCAAATGGAGTCATAAAAGAAATAATGACTATGTTTGTGTTTACATGCAAGAATAAATTTATTTCAAAATATAACACTTTTGTGGTATGTTGTTTATTTTACTAAAATTTTGCTAACTTATTGCACACACACCCTGTATTTATATGAATAACTCTTCCTTTCCAAATAATGTTATGTCCCCTCTTTTACACTAATAACTTTCACTGTAATAACTTTGTAGAACGTTTGTCTTTCCATCTTGACAGTAAGTTGCATTACAACAGGAGAAGCAATCAATCACTGTGTGCTGAGTGGCATCTCAGGTTTGGACACACTGCAGACAGTCAAAAAAGTCATTTAAAAGTGAATAAGTAGGTAATGTTGCCTCGGGGGCAAAATCACCCCCAGTTGAGAAACACTCCTTTAAGTCCTTATGATGCATGGTCATTCTGAATATTTAAGATTGACTTCTAAGGAACCTAATTATAAAATTAATATTTGAAGGAACATTGATTATCTTGGGTAGAACTTGCCTTTCTTTTACACAACAAAATATACAAGTTTAACAATGATTTCATTAATTTAACATCGAAACATTCTCCAAGATCCAATACTGGTCTTTGTTACATATTATCACTTTGAACATTTTCTCAATTCCCAATACTTTAAGCCTATGTTTTTCAGAAACCAAAGCTCCTATTCTTGTGGTGAATACAGTACACCCAAGTAGGTTTTTCATTTCTCCCTAGAAAAGCTGTAAGAATTACTGAAGTTATTTTTAGTCCAAGTAACTCTTAAAAGCATCTTTTATCTGTCTGTCATTCACATTTGTCATTTATTTCAGAATTCCTTTTATATGAGCTTTTTTTCCTGTTACAATTTAGATGAACAAGGACAAAGTTGCATGGGCAAAGTTGAAAAGTTAAAAGGATTGTCATATAAGTGACCTTTCTTTAACTGCTGGTTGAGAAAAAGCCCTTCCTTGAGTACAATGTTGCTATTATATACCATTTACATTTTAGTCAAATAACAGTGCAGGCATCCCAGAATAGTGTGAACCAGTTTTTTTTTTTTTTTTTTTTTTTTTAATGTCTTGTAATTTTCATATACCTTAGAGCAGTGCTTTACAGATATATCTGAAGTGTGGGATGACAGGAACAAGATAGAGATGCTTGCCTTTCAGACATAGCAAAATTGATTTCTTTGCCTAAGGAAATCCCTGAGAGGGTATCATTTTGATAGTAACACTACCCAGGTGCAGGCCCCAAATACCTGACCCTGAGTGTCTTGAAGGGCTTGACTTCCTATGCAGAAGAACTGCGAGTATCAGCTTGGCAGAATGGGAGATGTGCACAGAGCATAACAATGTGAAATGGTGATTTCCATTGGTCATTCAGTCCTCAGAACAGATAATTACCACAAAGCAAATTGTGCTTATTACTGTTGGGATTAGTTTATGTCTCCAGAGCTAGCTTATGCCTATTCTAACACTTTTTTTACCAGGTGTCCATAGCTTCAGAAGCAGAAGGTCAATTTGCTAACCCTTGTTTTTTTATTGTCCTGGTGGAGACAGGTGCCATGGGATACTAAAATGAGCCCTGGGAACATGCCTTCTCAGGACATCTCCTGCAGTTCTTATGCCAAATGTATTGATTTGACAAATTAGCAGCTCTTGAAATTAATTCTGATGCTATTGGTTGGAATGATCAGAACTACTCTTAGAGCTTCTCCAGCTGAGTCCCTCCTTTGGTGGACCATACCAAGAGCAGTTGAGTACCTTGGCCAAGTTTACATCACTTAATCTGGGTCATTTGACTCCATAAATGAAAAAGGTTTTAGAACAGACATTGCTTATGCTATAATGTGATTTTGGATGACATGGGGCAGATGGAATTTCTTAGCCAGCTCAGGCTGCTATAACACAATACTAGAGACTGGGTGGGTTAAACAACAAGAATTTATTTCTCAGAGTTCTTAAAATGAAAGTTCAAGATCAAGATGCCAGTGGGATGAATTTCTCTCTTTAGATTATCGATTCATTTTCTCCATGCATGAATGGAAATGAGAAAGAGACTGGCAGAAGAGAGAGAAAAAGAGAGAGAAAGAAAGAGAAAAGGAAAGGAAAAGTTCTTTTATGTGTCTTCTTATAAGGGCACAGTCAGGCCAAAGGAATTTCTTGGTCTACGCATGGCTGGACCTTCCACTGGGTCAGCTGGGGAAATAGCCTTGGGGTTAATTTATCCCAGAGCTCCAGAACACTGAGTCCCAAGGGGAACCAATTTAGCAACCCTGAGCAGACAGGTGTTGCCTTTGGGTAGACTGCCTCTTTGTTCAAATGTGTATAAAGCCTCTTTTTTTTTCAATGTATGTGTAAGATTGCCCTTGCTGTAAGCTCAGCGCATGCACTATTGTTGTGGGAGGGTGGACACACCGTGTACGGCAACAATGATACCCGCAACATTGGGCCACATGGAAGCAGGAGAGTGGGTGCAGACACCTGGACTCTCTGCAGTCATTAGCATAAGTGCAGCTGTGACAGAAGTGGGCCAACTGAGCGCGAGCACACCAACACTCTAAGCCACCCAGCAATGTGGTCATTTGCAATAAAGCACGCAAACCCTCCTGTAGGCTCTAAGTTCTGCTTTGTCACCAGACCAGAGGCCTCCCCACCAGCAGAACTTGCTGGTCCTTCACTGGAGCCCACGGGACCTGACAAGTGGCATCATGAACAAGATGCTGAGGTGCCTGCCCTGACAAGTGGGACAGTCTGCAGGTTGCAGAGCGACTGGGACCTGACAGACACTAATCCCTTGTGGTGTTCCTCGCTCCTGACCTTGTCTAAACCTCATTACCTTACAAGGTAAGTACCCATTTCCAAGTACTATCACCTGGGGGAGGGTTAGGGCTGCAACATACATTTAGAGGGGGAAACAAATCAATCTATAATGTGGCAGGGGTAGAAACAGTTTTGGATAATGGACCGTTTGGAAATGAACAGACCTTACAATAAGGCTCTATGGACTATTACAGATTGGTTTGGGGGCTACCAAGAGGGGAGAACGTAGCCTTGGCAGCTTGACAATGGAAGGCAAAACTGACGATTTGATTTTGGACCTATTAGAAACCACTATTCCACCTAACAGGAAATATCATGCCACATGAGCTGCTGATGTCTGTTTATGCTGGTACCTGCCTGTCACTACAACTTTTCAGTGGCATTTGAATAACCACTCTCTTCTCTCCTCATTCTCCCATGTATCCCCATATTGGTTATTTCTAATTAAAATGAACACTTTTTCCTTCTAACCAAAATAAAATATCTCCATTTTGGTCACCTTTCTTTCAAGTGTCTCTATCTCTGTGTGCATAAATATAAATGTTCTCAGAGCTGGGCAGAGTTATCTCAGGAGGACAGCACCCAGTACCCTATGCTTTGGGAGGAGCTGCAGCAGCCATAAAGAAGCTCAGTGGGGCAGCTAGCGGCTCTAGTACAATTAGCATCAGATAGGAAGTCCCCTTGGGCTTCTCTCTGCCCTTTCATCCTTCTCTAGCTCTGGCCAGCAGCTTTCTTTGCTCTATACCTTTGTTCCCTTTCTGACCTAGTTCTTTTCTTATACATTGCATTAGATGTCAGGATGCCCCTATTTCCATTATTTGAAGCTGCCCCAAACTGTCATCCCTGGGAGATGGTATTTGGGAGAAATGTAATGGTTTCAAAAGTAATGTTTATCAGACATCTATGTTAAGAACTTCAGAAGACTACTCCCCAGTTTAACTGTAGTTATTTGTAGAAAGTATCATTGACAAGCACACTAAACTTCTATGCCTTTCTGGTTATTTGTGCCTCTTATGGTGTTGCTCATAATTCAGGTAAGTTAGCTACTGGTTCATTCTGAGAGTATGTAAGAATTAAGAAAAATTGTTATTGGGGTTTAATTAGCTGTGATTCTATATACTTTACTATGCTGTCTTGCCAGTTTGGTGTGTGTGTGTGTGTGTGTGTGTGTGTGAGAGAGAGAGAGAGAGAGAGAGAGAGAGAGAGAGAGAGAGAGAGAGAAACTAAAGTCCATTCAGTGACTCACCATGAAATCCCCTTAAAAGAATCCAATTTGGTTTATTTTATGTTTCTTTTTTTAGTTAAATAACTACTTAGGTCACCTCAAGCCTTTAGTAATTGTACTCAAGAGTATCTTTTTCAGTCAGTCAAGGCTTTTCCCAGATTGGCAATGACCACTCTCCTTAGGCTGCTTCTCTTGCATGGAAAAAGTCATCTTATGCAAAACATCATTACTGTTCTAACAGTTAAGTATTGCCTGTGGTTGAATTCTTACTTTTGGGGTCCAACTAAATTGTTAGTGAGAATAAATACTCAACCATTACAGAACTAAGATGGAAATTGGATAGGAAACCAAACTAGATTCCTCTTGGAAAATGGTCAGTAGAGATTTTGCAGAGTAACAGACTGGGGCAATAAAAAATAATTGTAAAGCAAACTTTTTAAAATGGCTATGGAGAGATCAGCATTTATTCATTTGGTTAATATTTACTGAGCTCCCATTATATACCAGACAGTGTGCCAGGCACTGAGCTACATATAAAGCTATAAATAAACTAGAATGAAATCCCCAAAGAGCAGAGGATACCTACCACTGACATGTGTTGATGTTATGCTTTTAGTACAACCATAGTATTTGTGTTGCAATGGACTCTAGAGAACTCCAAGCCTAGACTACTTGATTTCAAACTCTTTCATTTACTAGAAGGGAATGTGCATTCCTCATACTTGTCCCATCTCATATTAAATTAGTTAATACAGGTTATCCATTAAAACAGTCCCTGGCACAAAGTAAGCATTCAAGAAAATCAGGTAAAATCTGATTGAGGGCTTTGCTGTGATAAAAATAATTCTGAAGCAGTGTGCGAGATCAATGGGAAGAAGTTTTATGTTCAATCAGTTATGTCCACAGTAAGTAAGAATGGAGACTCTGTTTTGTCCCTTACTTTGCGGATAAAGAGGCTAAAACAAAAAATTAAGACATACAATACAGCTAAGGTGACCTAATTAGGAAAAAAGTTAAAATGACAACTTTTGCCTCTATGCTAATTTGCTTAGCCATACATATCACTTATTTATATATAAAGATTATTTACATTTATTATATCTAAAGAAGTTATTTTTAGACAACTTTTTACAAATATTTTCTCAAATGTGCAAGACAAATATCAGTAAGGTTACAATATCCAGAGGAACTAAGAAATAATTCACCTGAGTTGTTGGAATTATATATTTTAGAGATGAATTCAGGGAGTTCATTTTTGATGTGACTCTTTACAAATTATATTCTTTTTTGCTTTACCAGTGGCTTTTAAATATAACTTGTTAAATTCAGCCTAAATTAATTTCCATCCACTTTTTCATAGTACCATGAAATGTTTCTCAAGTCATATGCATAAGAGTTTCTGTAGTGATGACAATGTACACAAACTGGTCGCTTCTAATGTATAGATTTACATAGCTGGCACATCTGAAGCTACATTTTTTTCAAATTAAAATGTAGTAATAGATCTAGATAGGAAATTAAATGAAACCATTAAACCTAGGCATAAAAAGGAATCTACTCCTTTTTATCAAATAGTTTCTTCTTCCTCTGTAGCTAGGGAAATTAAAACACAGAAAAGTGAATTTTCAGTGACGTGAACCAGGAAAGCAGAAATAATTCCATGAGAACTGGCTTCTCATCCAATGTTGAAAGTGCAGCTTCTTACCAGTTGCCATATATTCCACTCTTAGTAGAAAATATGAGGAATTCATGGAAGAACATTTCTGAGACAGGACGATTATGTGTCCTTGTTCTGGAGACCAAAAGAAATGTGTAATGTAGTGATGTCAACATGTTGAGATCCAGCTTTTTTAGCTTGCACTGTGATCATGAAGCTGACAATGTCAGGTACACAGCAGGTGCCCATAAATTGTTATTAAATTTGTCAGTGAGGAATACTACTGAGTTTAAAAGATGAACAAACACCCAAACATTTTTATTTTATTCAGAAGTGGTGAACAGCAGTTCTGAGATGCAGGGAATTTAGGGATTTATGAACTAGTTAAGGGATAGATGTTTGGTGAACATACACTCAAATAGAAAGAAGGGTGTGCTTGCTGCAGCATAGCAGAAGTTCTATAGAAAATAAAATCTTACTAACCATCAAAGATGTGAAAATTTCAATAGTTAGATTTAAAAAATAATAAGTAGGTGTAGTAAATAGATTTTCACTGCTTATAACTTCACGGGAGATAGAAGCATAAACACTCAGAACAACAACAAAGTCCACAAAGTCATATATCAAGTGTGACTTACTTTTTTTTTTTTTTTTTTTTTGGCTTTCTTATATACATTTTCTGTCCAGATAGCGTCTGCAGTTTACTTTGGAGGGAATTATCTTTCCCAACATAATGTACAGTCTTGAAGAAAGGTTCATTTCAGGTTTTTGCTCTGCACAGTGGGGATGAGGGCATCACCAGGTTTGGCATGTGTCATTATCACCTGAGCCAATCAGACTCTCTCCTGAGGTGTGGGATCTGCAGCTGCATCCGTGTTATTGGTGGGATGTTCTGTCTGCCAGCTTTGAGCCATTCTAATGTTTCCTGTCCTGCTTCCTCTTCTGACCTGTTCATTTCTATGCCAAATCTCAGCAGCATCCTCATTGAAATAAAATACAGCACACATATTTCCAGTATACATTTTTAATAAGTATTGACATGTGTAGACACCTATAAAACCATCACCCCCCAAGTTTTATTGTGTCCCTTGGTCACACCTACCATCTACTCCATATATCCCGGTCCACAGCCTACCACTGATCTGCTTTCTGTCACTTTTGATTACTTTGCATATTCTGAAATTTTATATAAATTTCACATGAATAAATCACACAAAGTGAATGCTTTTTCTGTCTCTTTTCACTAAGCAGGAGTATTTTGAGATTCATCCAGATGTAGCACATATCAATAATTTATTTTTATTCCTAATTAGTATATCATTGTACAGATGTACAGCAGTTCATTTATCTTTTGATGGAAATTTGAGTTACTTTAAGTTTTAGAGAGTTAAAAATGAAGTTGCTATGAACATTCATGTCCTACATTTTGTCTAGATGTGCATATTCATTTATCTTAGGTAAATACTTATGAATGGAATGGCTACAACATTCAATAGGTATATGTTTTAAAAATGAAATTCTCAGCCCTGGCTGGTGGCACAGTGGATAAGGCACTGGCCTGAAAACCCAAAGGTCACTGGCTTGATTCCTAGCCAGGGCAACATAACCAGGTTGCAAGTCAGGTCTCCAGCCAGGTCCGTGGCTGGAGGCAGGTGAAAGGCAACCATACATTGACATTTCTCTCCCTCTCTGCCTCTCTCCCTTTCCTTCTCTCTGAAAAATAATAAATAAAATCTTTAAAAATAAAATAAAATTCTAAAATAATTGTATCATTTTATATTTCTACCAGAAGTGTCTGAGAGCTCTAGCTCTTCCACATCTTTGCTAACACTCACTGTGGTTAATCTTATTAATGTTTGCCAATGTACTGCGTATTGCTACACCATTGCAGTTTTAATCTGAATTTTCCCAGTGACTAATATAATGAATAGTTTTATGTACTCATTTTTAATCCATAGATCATCTTTGGTGGAATATCTGTTCAAAACATTTGCCCATTGCTATTTTTTAATCTTATTGAGTTTTGAGAGTTCTGAATATATTTTGGATACCAAGTTGTTTTATAAAATATCAAGTGTATGAACAGGTGGGATTGACTTTGGGGAGATGGGTGAGTGGGGAGGGGCACAGAGGGGAGCAAAAAGGGGATGAATGTAATATAACAACAATAAAAATTTTTTAAAAAATCAATTATATGTTTTGCAAATATTTTCTATCAGTCCATGGAAATCTACATTTTATCAAGTTTCTTTCTAAAGTAATTTTGTTTTTACCTTTAATGAAGTTTAGCAAACTTTCTTTTAATAACTTGTAGTTTGGGGGTTATACCTTATATTTTCGATCCAACTCAAAGTTTTATTCTATAACTTATTCTATACATTGCATAGTTTTAGGTTCTACATTTAGATGTATGACTTTTTAATGTTAATTTTTATTTATTTTTTGCATTTCTATTTTATGCATTTTAAAACTATAGATATATAATAATTGAGGATTGTTATGTAATGTGAATTAATCCTTCTATCACTATAAATAGCTTGTTTATATTATTTAATACTTTTTTTCTCTGAACTCTACTCTGTCAGGTATTAGTAAAGTCTTTCCAACTTTATTCTGAGTAGTTTTTCCATGTTATTTATTTTCCTATCTTTTTACTTTAAACTTTTGTGTATCTTAATATCTAAGTGGTCTTCTTTTTTATTTGGCTTAAATTTTTTTTTTAAATTGGAGTATATAGGCCATTGACATTTTTTACAAAAATAAAATTAATAACACTTTTAAGAAATTTTATATTTGCCTATATAGCTATTTTTCCTGCTTCACTGCATGCCTTTCTGGGGGTCCATATTTTACCCTAGAACCATTTTCTTTCAGCTTGAAGAACTTTTTTTTAACATTTCTTATGATGTGGATCTTCTGGTGATGAAAGTCTATTTCATTTTCATTTTTAACAAATAATTTTATTGGGTATAGAATTTTAAGTTAACAGTTTTTTCCCTTTCAGCACTTGAAAGATATTGCTCTTCTTTTTTCTATTGTTACCAGTGAGAACAATATTGCTATGTTTGCAAAGTCTTTTTTCTCTGGCTGCTTTTAATATGTTCTCTTTATCACTGGTTTTGAGTATTTTGATTATGATGTGGCTTAGTATAGTTTTCATCATGTTGCTTGTGTGGGGTTCTTTGAACACTTGAATCTGTGGTTTTATTGTTTTCATCAAATTTGGATCTATCTAGAAGTTCAGTTTGAATCTTTTAAAAAGTGTCTCCCATGTTGTGCATATGGAAAACAAGGATAAAGACTGGTTTAATGTCTTTATCTGACCATTCTAATGTTTTTAATGTCCTTGTCTGAGAATGTCAGTTTTTGATCAGTTTTGATTAATTTCCTTCAAATTATAGTTTCTGTTTTCCTACTTCTTTGCATGACTTTCAGTCTTTTGTTGGATTCTACACTTTGCAAATGCTGAGTATTGGATATATATATATATGTATATATATATATATATATATATATATATATATATATATATATTCATATAAATATTCTCAAGCTTCAGTCTGTGAGGTAGTTACATTAATTGGGAAGGCTGGTACTTTGAGAAGTAGTTGGCTAATATCTTCTATTAAGAGCCAAGTAACTTATATGATCAACATTGTAGGTCATATATGATCTCTATTGAATTTTTTTCTCCTTTTTTATTTTAAATAATTTTTATTCTTTTATTATAGCTGACTTACAATATTGTATTAGTTTCAGGTGTATAACCCAGTGATTGCACATTATATAATTTGCTTTGTGTTCATCCCAATAAATCTTGTAATTTGACACCATACATAGTTATTATAATAGTGTTGATGGTATTTCCTATGCTGTACTTTATATCCCCATGACCATTCAGGAATTTCCAATTAGTGCTTCTTAATCTCTTCACCTTTTTTATCCTTTCCCCCAAATCCCTCCCATCTGGCAACTGTCAAAATGTTCTCTGTACCTATAAGTCTGTTTCTGTTCTGCTTGTTGGTTTCATTTGTATTTTTAGATTCAATTGTTGATATTTACTCATTGCTATTTTATTGCTTATATTTTTATCCTTCTTTCTCTTCCTTTTCTTTTCCCCCTTCTTCTTCCTCCTCCCTCTCCTTCCCCTCCTCTTTCCCCCTCTTCCTCCCCCTCCCCTTTCTTCCCCCCCTCCTCCTCTTCCCCCTCCTCCTCTTTTAAGTATTTCTTGCCAAGTCCTTTTTGCTTGTAAAGTTTCTGTTAAGAAGTTAGCTGACAGTCTTATGAAAGCTATCTTGTAAGTAACTAACTGCTTTTATTTTTAACATTTTGCATTTTAATTATGATGCATCTTGGTGTGGGCACTTTGTGGTTTATCTTGTTTGGGACTCTCTATACTTCCTCAATTTGTATGTCTATTTCCTTCACCAGGTACCATGTTAGAGAAGTTTTTTATCCTTATCTGAGGAGGTATTTTCCATTGCTTTTAGAGAGAAAGGGAGGGAGAAAGAGACATCTATAAGAGAGAGAAACATCCATTGGTGGTTTCCTATATGCTCCCAAACCAGGGATTGTATGTGCCTGAACCAGGGATAAAACCCACAACCTAGGTAGGTGCCTGATGAGGAATCAAGCCCAACCAATGAAGCCACACCACCAGGGTGAAAAAGTTTTGTGACATTATTTTTTTAAATAGGATTTCAATTCCTTGCTCTCTCTTATCCTTCTGGCACCTCTATGATGCAAATATTGATACTTTTGGAGTTGTCCCAGAGGTTCCCTGTACTATCTTCATTTCTTTAAATTCTTTTCCCTTTTGCTATTTTTTTTTAAATTTATTATTGTATTACAGTTGTCTCATTTTCCCCCATTGCTCTCCCCTGCCCTGCCCACCCCACCCTATTGCCTCTCCCACAGTCAATCCCCATCTTGTTATTTAAGCCCATAATTCATTTATACTAGTTTTTTGACTAAACCTTTCCAGTTCTTTCCCCTCTTCTCCCCCTCCCAGCTCTCCTCCGGTAACTGTCAGTCTTTTCCTGTTTCCATGCCTCTAGTTCTATTTTTGTTTATTTGTTTATTTTGTTAATTAGGTTCCTATATTAGGTGAGATCATATGGTATTTGTCTTTTGCTTCCTGGCTTATTTCTCTAAGCATAATACTCTCAAGTTCCAACCATGCTGATGTAAGGTAGAAGTTCCTTCTTTCTTTCTGCTGTACAGTATTCCATTGTGTAACTGTACCACAGTTTTTTGATCCATTCATTCACTGAAGGGCACTTAGGCTATTTCCAGGACTTGGCTATTATAAATAACACTGCTATGAACATAGGGGTGCATAGGTTCTTTTGATTTAGAGTTTCAGGATTCTTCAGGTATAATCCTAGCAGTGGAATCATTGGATCAAACAGCAGTTCCATTTTTAGTTATTTGAGGAAATTCCATACCATTTTCCATAATGACTGCACCAGTCTGCAATTCCACCAACAGTACACTAGGGTTCCCTTTTCTCCACATTCTTGCTAGCACTTGCTATTTGCTGATTGTTGATGATGGCCATTCTGACAAGTATGAGATGGTATCTTATTGCAGTTTTAATTTGTATCTCTCTGATGGCTATTGATGTTGAGCATTCTTTCATATGCCTATGGGCTTTCTGTGAGTCCTCCTCAGAGAAGTGTCTGTTCAAGTCCTTTGCCCATTTTTTTTTATTTGGTTATCTGTCTTCCTTGAGTCATATAAGTTCTTTATATATTTTAAATATCAAACCCTTGTCTGAGTTATCATTGGCAAATATGTTTTCCTATATGGATGTTTCCTTTTTCATTTTTCTGGTGTTTTCTTTAGCTGAGCAGAAACTTTTCAGTTTGATGTACTACTATTTGCTTACTCGTTTATTTATTTCCCTTGCTCTAGAAGAAATACCAGTGAAATATTACTCTGTGGAATATCTGAAATTTTACTACCTATGTTTTCCTCTAGGACTTTTATGGTGGTGTGGCTTATGTTTAAGTCTTTTATCCATCTTGAGTTTATTCTGGTGTATGGTGTAATTTGGTGTCATTATTTACAGATGACATGATAGTGTACATAGAAAACCATAGACTCCACAAAAAAGACCACTTTACCTAATAAGTGAATTTAGCAAAATAGCTGAATACAAAGTCAATATCCAAAAATTTAAGGTATTTTTGTACACCAACAATGAAATATCAGAGATAGAAACTAGAAAAAAATCTCATTTGCTATAGCAATAAGAAAAGTAAAGTACTTAGGGATAAACTTAACCAAGGAGGTAAAAGACCTCCTGGACAGGGACATGCAAAAAATGAAACTAGATCTTTCTGCTATTCTGAGTAGGTGTTTTCTGCTTTTTTTTTCTCCCAAATCTCTCATTTGATCCTCTGCTTCCTATAACCTACCATCAAGTCCCTATAATGTATTCTTCATTTTAGTTAATTTATTTTCAATTCTTAGTGCTTCTTTCTTAAGTTTTCCATTTCCATTTTTATTCTTTCCTTGTTGAAATTCAAAATTTACTCTTCTCCTAAGTTCATTAAGCATCTTTATAAGCAGTGTTTTGAACTCTGCAATCCACTAATTGCTTGTTTTCATTTTGTTTATTTATTTATTTTTTTTCCTGGAGTTCTTTCTGTTCTTTTAGTTAGGACAGTTTTCTTTGTCTCCTAATTTTGGCAGCTTCCCTGTGTTTGTTTTTATGGATTAGATAGAGCTGCTACATGTCCCAGGCTTGGAAGAGAAGCCTTATGTAGTAGGTACTCTATAGAGAGCAATGGCACAGCTGCCCCATTCACTCCAGGGGCATCCCCCTCCAGGTTACCTGTGTACACTCTCCTGTTGTAGCTGAGACATGATTGCTATTGGCACTTCAAATGGATGACTCATCCCCAGGCCAGTTGTCTACAAGGACTTGCTTAGGCCATCATGGAGGATTAGCTGTGCATCCCACAATGCTGGATTTACTTTCAGCAAGGCTCTGGTGCCTGCTGAATCCATTTCTTGAGTATGTCTCTTGTGGAGGTGGTTGGGTGGTGACTCAATGAGGTCTAACATTGTGCACTCTGTGTTCTGGCTCTAGGAACCCCCAGGAGATACAGGGCAAGATCAGCTGCTGCCTGTGTTCTGCCTGGGGTCCTCTGGCATGACCTACAGAGTGATCTGCAGATGGCTGCTACTTGTGCTGGGCCTGGAGGTGCCCAGGAGAGGCCAACTTGCAAACCAATGGTAAGATCTAAGTACTCTTAATAAGAGGTATGGAGCATGCCGAGGCCAGACACTGCTTTTTGAGAGATTTTAGGAAAGTCTGAAGCATGAGCCAAGATAGGTCACTAAAAAAAGCTTGATTTGGGCCTGCAATTTAGGTGAGTGGGGTCTCAGGAATCACCAGGGGTGGAACAAACAGTGTGAACCAGGTTGATGGAGACTTAGATATGGTACCCTCCTTCTGACTCATAAAAGTAACAATGGCTTCTGCCTGCACTTCTGTGTGGGAGAAAGCTGCCCCTCCAGCTCTCATCCTGATGCCAGACAAGTTAGTTCCTTCCTATATGTCCCTGGTGTCTTTTGAGCTGCTGTGGCTATGCTGGAGTTTAGAATAAGTTTGAGTAAGTCTCTTTGTTGGTCTTTTTAGAGAAATGTCTGGGTCTTCAGAAGTTCTGTGCTTCATTCAGCCATTATTCCTGCTGGTTTTTAAAGCCAGAAGTTACAGGGATTTCTCTCTCTGGCACTTGAACCCTGGGCTGAGGAGCCTTGTATAGACCTGGGACCTCTCATTCCTTAGGGAAAAACCTCTGCATCTGAGGCCAATATGCTGCTTTTCTATATGTATTAGAGAAGGTTATTAAAATTGTGAAGATAATCAAAGAAAGGAATACCTTCTAATTTATAATAATGGTTGTTGCCAGAGGGTAGTAGGGGCTAATGGTTGGGAAGGATCATCTGGTGGAACTCATTATGTTTTGTATTTTGACCTAAAGGATGTCATACAGGTGGTTACTGTTTTATAATTATTTGTCAAGCTAGAAATGTGTGTTTTATGTACCTTTCTATTTCTTATATTTATTAACTATAACATAAAACAAGGCCCAGAAAGATAAAGAACCTCTTCAATGTGACAAAGTTAGTAAATGACAGCTGGCATTTGATCACATCTTATCTGTTTTAAAGCACATGAATTTTCCAATATAGCATTCATTCTTAAATTATGGTCCATGGAACCTATATGAAAAAAAATGGCACTTGTCAAAAGTACACATTACAGAATTCTATAAAAACATAATTGAATCAGAATCTTTGTGTGTTGGATTCATGAATCTTCATTTTATCAAGTACTGCATAATGATATTTCAGTCAACGGCAAGCCTCATATTGAATATTTGTCCCATAAGATTATAATGGAGCTGAAAAATTCCTATGAAATGTGTTCTATGAAATAGTAACTTTGTAGCCATCCTAATGTCATAGTGTAATGCATTACTCACATATTTGTGGTGATGTTGGTTTAAACAAACCTACTGTGCTGCCATTAGTATAAAAACATAGCATATACAATTATGGATAGTACATAATACTTAATAATGATAATAAATGAGTGTGTTACTCATTTGTGTGTCTACTATGCCATTGTTGTTATAGAGTGTACTCTTTCAATTCACAAAAAAAATAAGTTTGCCATTAAATTGTATGTTATGGTCCTCTGGCAGCATCCTCATACATCTTATGCTTACTGCACCTCTTGATTGCATCATTTTCTCTTGTGCTTGATTTAATCTCATGTTGTTTTGTGCAGTAACATGCTATGTAGTCTTGTAGCTTTGGAGGAAAAGACTAGTAGATCATACAGCCTCAGTGCGAAATAGGCTATTTCATCCAGGTTTGTTTAAGTCACTCTATGATGCTCATACAACAAAAAATTTGCTAACAACATAACGCATCCTGATTGTTAAGTGGTTCACGACTATACTTCAGAGGTGATTTCAAGGCACAGTGAAGTTTAAAAATGACTACACTGAATCACACTTAACTTTTCTCAAGAGGAAATGACTCCAATAGCCCATATCTTCTGAAGGTCTCACAATTTTCTCTTTATTCCCAGAAGGAAAGTTATTTTGACAGTTAAAGAAATGGTGACTGTGCCTCCTGGAATCAAAAGCAGGAGTTGGAAGCAAGTAAAAACTGTCTGGAAGGCTGAGTGAAAAATGAAACAGAACAAGAAGAAATCCAGGGAGTGTGCTGACACCATATGAAGAGTTTGGACTGAGCATGAGGCTATTGTCTCTTATCAGCCTTTGAATATAGTGCTGTATTTCAGGAGGAAACTTCTTATGAATTTTGTGAAGTTATTTTAATATATTCTTTCAGTATTTAATAGTCTCACTGAGTATTACAGTTTTTTCCCCCAGCTATTCTGAAGCTAATTACAGAGAGAAGTATCAAGAAGCAAAAACTAAACAAGGTTCTTAGAAACTGTTTTCCTTCCTCCTACCAAAGAAGATTCCAGTTTGACTCTCTCAGTGACTTCCCCTCCCTTCACTTTTGTGATAGAGCTGTTTTTTCCAGAAAGACTGTGCGTGTATGTATGTACGTGTTTGGACATGTGGTACAGAGTCTAGGGGAAATACTATGCAAAGGGAGATGAAAAAAGCATAGTATAGAGCTGGAAAGAAAACATTTGCTAGCAGTAAGAAAGCAGGTGAAGTGTACATATACTAAATGAAGGAGAGTTACCCAAAAGGAATTCAACCCAATCAAGTGAAGAATTAAAGATGATATGAATTTACTTTTGCATTGAGTTTCTGTGATCATAGCACCACTCGGAGGCCAGGCCCTGTGGGGCACAACTTTATCAGTAAATTGGAACAAGAATTTGAAAGGACAATCAGGACTCCCCTAGAGGACAGTGGGACACCCTTGTAGCACTAGTAATTGGTGAGAGAACACCAATACAAAGGTGAAAATCTGGGGTGCAGAACTGTGACTGTTGTGTCAGCCACCCTTCGCTTTCCTGAACCTATAGATTCTGCAGCTCATGTTCAGTCCTGCAGTTCTTTGAATGAAAGTCATGCTTGGTGGGACTTTTCTTTCTGAGTCTGTGAATTGTTAGGCTTTATGTCTTAAAGCACATCAACAAAACAATTTTACTTTAGAGTGGCTTGCATTCACTAAACCACCTTTATAGAAACATTCTTTCACAGTGACCAAATTATGTTTTGTGTTCAGGGACTAGAATAGCATGTGCTAGATATTGTGCTCATAGCAAAAAAACAGAATATAAAGTGTAAGCAAGAATGTCAAAGGTTGAATTTTTATATTCTTAGATGTAACTTACATGTTTATTCAAACAGGACCATTGGTTTGTTTTTTTGAGAAACAAAGTTGGCCTATATTATATTCATCTCCAATATAAAAATAATTAGGATTAAAATAATAATATTTGAATAATACTTTCTAGTTTACAAAATCTTTTAAATATATTATCATATATGAACCTCTTCTCAATCCTGTGTGGTATGGTTTATTTTTCTCACGGTATTCAAGGGAAACTTGAGTGCAAGGCTTAAAGTGATTTGACTGAGGTTGCTGGAATATGATATAACTGAGCTGGGCAAGAACCAGTCTTCTCACTCTAGGCCCTCAGTGCCTTTCACTTTATCACAGATGCTTGTACATGTACACATAGCTATTTTTTCAAGGACATGACATTGAATTTCCTCTTCAACACCTGCCACTTATGTTAGCACTTGGTTTATTGAACTGGTAACCAACCTAGCAACACAAAAATGTCAACTAGGCCTGGCACTTTAACATGATCAAGCAAAATGAGTCTGACATTTTTGACTTCTTAAAACTAGAAATGCCTTGAAACATATCACTATCTCAAATATGATAGATAACCACCATAATCCTTTCCTTAATTTGGTGGGTCATCACAAGAAAGACAATTATCTCTTGTGTGTCTTACATCACCTGCCAATACTGTTATAGGAAAGTGAAGGGGTTTGACAGACAAGTGCTTAGGTCTTGGTCCAGCCATAAGCAATATTTCCTTCTCAAAGAGACATAAATTCTCTGAGGCTATGTTTCCTAACCTGTGAAATAGATGAAGTAGCATGTATCCTAAATATTCACTGGAATATTTATACAACTTAAATAAATTACATGGTATACTTAAGATTGTTTTTCAATTGCAAAGTGTTGTACAAATATGGGGCATTATCATTCACCATGAAATGAATTTTGGATGACTAGATGTGATGCATTACATTTCATTATGTATACTTCAATGTAGATGTAAGGACACTTTTAAATATTTTTTAAAAAATTGATGATGGGGAAAGCAAGATATTTTGAAATAGTAAAATTTCCTTTTATAACACAAAAAAAAACTGAGTTAGTGGGTCTTTTTCAATTTTAAAGGCACTATATTATAAAATTGAGATCTGCAATGTATAACTTAATTTTGAATAAGAAAATGCTGAATTTTTATAAAAGTAGAATTAGATTCTATTCATGTAGATTAATTTTACTAAAATAATGCTTGCTTTTTATAATGTCCAGCAACTTTCTGGTGATCAGAAACAATACAATTTTTTCAAAACTTTTTAAAATTTATTATTAATTAATTAATTAATTTATTTTTACAGAGGGAAAGAGAGAAAGAAAGAGGGAGAAAAACAGCAATGTGTGGTTGCCTCATCTGCATCCCCAACTGGGGACCTGGCCTGCAACTCAGGCATGTGCCCTGACTGGGAACCCTTTGGTTCATAGGCTGGCATTCAATCCACTGAATCACACCAGCCAGGGCTAATGTTCTTTCCATTTTAATCATATTTTTTCCATTACCATTTATTATTTCTATGCCCTCTTCTACCTCTACCCAGCCCACTACCTGCAATCACCACACTGTTGTCCTTGTCCATGAGTTACTTTTCCTTTTTGCTCAATCCCTTTGCCCCCCGACCCCGAGAGCTGTCAGTCTGCTCTCATAAGCCTGTCCCTATTTTTACTTGTTAGTTTGGTTTGTTTGTTAGTTTCCACATATGAGTAAAATCATGTGGTACTTATCTTTCTCTCCCTGGCTTCTTTCTTTAAAAAAAATAAAATAAAATATTTTATTTATTATTTGTAGAGATAACGACAGGGAGGAAGGAAGAAAGGGAAAGAAACATCAATGTATGGTTGCCTTTCACCTGCCTCCAGCCACAGACCTGGTTGGAGACCTGGCTTGCAACCTGGTTATGTGCCCTGGCTGGGGAATAAAACCAGCGACCTTTGGGTTCACAGGCTGGTGCCATCCCACTGAGCCACACCAGCCAGAGTCTCTGTCTTATTTCACTTGGCATAATGTTCTTTGGTTCTGTCCATGCTGTCACAAATGGTAAAATTTTTATTTTTTAAGGCTGAGTAATATTTCATTCTATAAATATACATTGGCTCCTTTGTTTATGTTTCAAAAACAGAGAGAGTTTGGATATTTTTTCAGTAATAACAATATAGAGGCTGCAGATGCCACAGCTATAATGGTACAATCTCACTTCTAAAATATGTGAAGTGTGATGATTCTTGAGTGAATCACATGATAATCTTTACCTCATTGATAAAGATATAAAAAGAAGAGGGAAGATAAAGACCGAATTAGCTCTGCACAGTAGAATATGAGGGCTGTCTCAAAAGTATCGACTACGCAAAGTATTTTAATTATATTGACATTGGGTTGATACTTTCAGGACAGACCTTTGTATATACTACCAGTAGTCATGAGGTACTAGAAAGAGACTTTTTTTTTTCTTTTATTTTTCAACACTTTGTAGGTTTTGTTTCTTTTTGTAAGATTTTATTCATTGTTTTTAGAAAGGGGGGAAGAGAGGGAGAGAAATATCAATGTATGGTTGCCTTTCACCTGCCTCCAGCTGGGGACCTAGCTGGGGACCTAGCTGGAGACCTGGCTTGCAAACTGAGCATGTGCCCTGCCTTAGAATTGAACCAGTGACACTTGAGTTCATAGGCTGGTGCTCAATCCACTGGGCCATGCCAGCCAGGGTTGAGACTTTTTCTTTACCAAATAAAAGATTACCTTGGTTAGACAAAATTATTTGTAAGAAGAGGATAAAAAGATATTCAACTGGACTTTGTTTCCTATGTAGTCCTAGATCTAAAAGGGTATCTATACACTGAAAACTACCTACTAATTGGAATTAAAGTCAAGTAAATTGATAAAGTAAACAGATAAAACCAAGCAGTGATAGGGCTCCTCCTTTTGGTTACTTCATACAACAAAGTGAGGATATATAATTACTGAGAGAACAGTGGTACATTCAGGTACAACAGCCTTTCTGGTGCAGTTTTACATTGGTCAGAGTCCATTTCAGAATTCTGTATCATTCTGTCGAATACTATAGCCAATGACTTTGAGGCAGAACTATTTACAAAAGGCACAAGTTTATTCCATGCTGGAAACAATTATAAACAAAGGTGGGAGATCACTATACAGAGTAAAGGTGAGAGCCTAGAATTATGATCTGAAATAATAAAATTTGACAAATGTAAAATAAAGTTCTCCACCAAAATTACAAAACTTACAGTATGAGATAGAATGGGAAACTACAGGGAGCCCTAAATGAACTGTCAAAATTTTAATAAAATAAACAACATACCACAAAAGTGTATTTTGAAATAAATTTATTCTTATATGTAAATACATGAACATAGTCATGATTTTTTTCATTGTTAAAAAAAAGTCTCCAAAGCCCTGGCTGGTGGCTCAGTGAATAGGCACTGGTCTATGAACCCAAAGGTCGCTGGTTCTATTCCCAGCCAGGGCACATAGCCAGGTTACAAGCCAGGTCTCCAGCCAGGTTCTTAGCTGGAGGCAGGTGAAAGGCAACCATACATTGATGTCTCTCTCCCTCTCTGCCTCTCTCCCTTTCCCTCTCTTTGGAAATAATAAATTAATTTTTTTTAAATCTTTAAAAAAAAAAAAGTCTCCATTTGCTGCAATAATAGACTCAATTTGACCTCAGAATCTTGAGCACGCTTTCATTAACTTTTCTTTATCCGTGGACATCATCATGTTTTCAATCTTAGCTTTAACAGTCTCCTTATTGGAATGAGGTTGTTTATTAACTTCTCCCTCACAAACACTGCATACATAATAGTCTAAAGGATTTTCATCTGATGAACCTGACTGCCATATTTCCTTTGACCAAAATTCAGAAACATTGACACTGAGAAATTTTTGCACCTTTTTGGTGTTATGTGCTGGTGCACCATCTTGTTAGAAGATAAAATGATGCCCATTTGCGACTTGCTTCATCCACAATACAACTACTTCTCTCAAAAAGTCAAGGTAAACATCAGCATTCACCTTCAAGCCTTGTGGGGAAAAATGCAGGGTCATGATATCTCCTTCATTGCTGACAACACCTAATACCATCACTGTAGCAGGAAATTTCATTTCCATGACAATTGGGACTTCATTAAGATTCTCACAGAGCCACCTGTTGTGTCTTCTGTTGATTGTTTGGTCCTGCTGAGAATTCTTTTCATTGGAGAAGAAAACCAGGGGGTTTTTTCTTTGGGATTTTTCCATTTTGTTAGCAGTTTCCTTGCTTTTTCAAAGAGCATTTCCTTTGCTGTGTCATAAACTGGCCCCTTCTAAGAACATGTGATCTACAGGCAACTATATGATAAGAAATATGACAACATGGGTGAAATGGACACATTTCTGGAAATGTATAGTCTACTAAAACTGAATCCAGAAGAAGCAGAAAGCCTGAATAAGCCAGTAACAACTAGTGAAATTAAAGAAGTAATCCAAAATTTCCAGAAGCACAAGAGCCCTAGACTAGATGAATACACAGGTGAATTCTACAAAACATTTAAAGAACTAACTCCTATACTTCTCAACATATACCAAAAACTCCAGGAAGAGGGAAGCCTCCCAAACTCTTTCTATGAGGCCAATATTATTCTAATCCCAAAACCAGGTCAAGACACAACTAAGAAAGAAAATTATAGGCCAATATCTCTGATGAACATAGATGCTAAGATTCTCAACAACCAGATTCAGCAGTACATTACAAAGATCATACACCATGATCAAGTGGGTTTCATCCCAGGGATGCAAGGACGGTACAACATTCATAAATTAATAAATGTAATACACCACATCAATAAATTGAAAGATAAAAACCATATGATCATATCAATAGATGCTGAAAAAGCATTTGATAAAGTGCAGCAACCATTTATGATAAAAACCCTCAGCAAAATGGGAATAGAGGGAGCATACCTCAACATCATAAAGGCCATCTATGAGACACCTGAAGCCAACATCGTACTCAATGGGCAAAAACTAAAAGCTTTCCCCCTAAGATCAAGAATGAGTCAAGGCTGTCCACTTTCTCCACTTTGGTTCAACATTGTCTTGGAAGTTCTAGCCATAGCCATCAGAGAAGAAAGAGAAATCAAAGGTATCCAAATTGGAAAGGAGGAAGTCAAAATGTCATTATTTACAGATAATATGATAGTGTACATACAAAACCCCATAGACTCCACCAAAAACTAACTCGACCTAATAAGCAAATTTAGCAAAATAACTGGATATAAAGTCAATATCCAGAAATCAAAAGCATTTTTGTATACCAATAATGAAACGTCAGAAATAGAAGTGGGAAAACAAATCCTTTACCATAGTAACAACAAAAAAATAAAGTACCTAGGAATCAATTTAACCAAGGAGGTAAAAGATTGTACTCAGAAAACTACAGAACATTAAAGAAAGAAATTAAGAAAGATACAAATAACTGGAAGTATATACCATGTTCATGGATGGGAAGAATTAACATTATTAAAATATCCATACTACCCAAAGCAATCTGTAGATTCAATGCAATCCCAATTAAAATACCAATGACAGACTTCACAGAGAGAGGAAAAAAGTACTTCAAAAATTTATATGGAGCCAAAAACACCCATGAATAGCTACAGCAATCTTGAGAAAGAAGAACAAGGTAGGAGGAATCACAATACCAGATAGCAAGCTATACTACAAGGCTACTGTCATCAAAACTATCTGGTACTGACATAAGAATAGACATATAGATCAATGGAACATAATAGAGAGCCAAGAAATAAACCCAGGACTCTATGGTCAATTAATATTCGACAAAGGAGGAAGGAACATAAAATGGAGTAAAAACAATCTCTTCAACAAGTGGTGTTGGGAGAACTGGACAGCAACATGCAAAAAGATAAAACAAGACCATCAACTTACACCATACACCAAAATAAACTCAAGATGGATAAAGGACTTAAAAATAAGCAGTGCCACCATAAAGGTCCTGGACAAAAATACAGGCAGTAAGATTCAGATATCCTACACAGAAATACGTTTACTGATACTTCACCAAGGGCAAAGGAAATCAAAGAACGAATCAACAAATGGGACTATATTAAAATGAAAAGTTTCTGTTCAGCTAAAGAAATACCAGCAAAATGAAAAGGGAACCAACTGTATGGGAAAACATATTTGCCAATGATACCTCAGACAAGGGTTTGATCTCCAAAATACATGAAGAACTTATGCAACTCAACACCAGTGAGACAGACAGCCCAATCAAAAAATGGGCAAAAGACCTGAACAGATAACTCACTGAGGAAGACATACAAAGGGCCCAGAGGCATATGAAAGAATGCTCAACATCATTAGCCGTCAGAGAGATGCAAATTAAAACCACAATAAGATACCACCTCACACCTGTCAGAATGGCAATCATCAACAAATCAACAAACAACAAGTGTTGGAAAGAATGTGAGGAAAAGGGAACCCTGGTGCACTGCTGGTGGGAATGCAGGCTGGTACAGCCACTATGGAAAACAGTATGGAGTTTTGTTAAAAAAATAAAAATGGAACTGCCTTTTGATCCAGAAATTCCACTACTAGGACTATACCCAAAGAATCCTGAAACACCAATTCATAACAACTTATGTACCCCTATGTTCATAGCAGCATTATTTACAATAGCCAAATGCTGTAAACAGCCCATCAGTGGATGATTGGATCAAAAAACTTTGGTACATTTACACAATGGAATATTACACAGCAGAAAGAAAGAAGGAACTTCTAACCTTTGCAACAACATGGATGGAACTAGAAAGTATACTTAGTGAAATAAGCCAGTCAGTGAAAGACAAATACCATATGATCTCACCCATTGCAGGACAATAATGAACAAAACAAACAACAAGCAAAACAGAACCAGATATATGAATATAGTAAATAGGCCTTCAGTGGTCAGGGGGAAAGGGGTGGGGGGAGGGGGGAGGGGAGAGGAAAAAGCAAGGAAGGGGAGCAGTTTAGACAAGAACCTAGTATGGAAGAACCATGGACAGGGACAGCAAGTGGGATTGAGTCTGTGGGTGAGTGGGTGGGTGGGGAAGGGGACAGAGGGAAGTAAAAAGGGAATGGATATAATACAACAAAAAAATTAAATTAAAAAAAGGACATGTGATCTCTATGTGTTTTCTTCAGCAATAATCTTGCAAACCATTTCATCTGACATCTACAGTTCTCTTGCTATGGAGTGCATTGACTTTCCTGGAACTTCATTGATGATATTCTGGATTCTGTGTACAACATCTGAACTTGTGTTATCCTTGTGTACCTTATGCATTGTTCTTGTTGGTGTGGTGATATCAGGATCAGCATCATACACCTTCTTGATATTGTAAAATGTACTTAAAGGGATGTTATTGAAGTCTGCAATTTTCTTAGCATTTGGCCCTGCACGCAGTCCAGAAATTATGGTTGTTCTAACATTGTATTTCTTCAACATGATGGTTACTCTCTGAATTTGATACTTTATATCTGAAACAATGATGTTAAATTGTAACCTTAGAAACATAGTTTTTCAAAATTAATAAGAAACATGTGAAGTAAGGAGATGCAAAGTTATTACCAATGTATTGCACACACTCTGTATAGTTTATGAGGAGGTTGAATACATTTCTTCTTGCTTTATATCCTCATATGGAGAGAACTCTAAAACGATGGCATCACTAGTGTGTTATTCCATGATTTCACCTGACTGGTGGGTGATTATCATTAATAATGAGTTTGGTGGTGCTCATCTTCTATAAAAGTGTAAGTGCTGAGAGTTGCTCTCACCTATCCAGCCCAGGGAATTGCAAGATAGCAATTAAGGGTAAGTGCATCTATTCCACAAAACCAATTCTTCGTGGTTGCTCTGTCCCAGTATATGTATATGAAAACAATTTGAAAGTATTAATAGTTAATCAGGAATATAGAATATTTAAAGGTAGGGAGCAATAATGGGTTCCAAATATGTAAAGAACTCTCTTTAAGAACAGGGATTACTCTGTGTAGCCTCAGAGGTAAACAGGTTTTTATTAAATATAAATATAAACATTTCTAGCTATTAAAGCAGGGGCAAAATAATTCATTCAAGAATCTGCCAGAGACCAATCACAGAGCAATGTACTGAAGATGCAGCATTGAACATGCCCAGCATGACCTCTTTCTTATAGATTTTTAGAGGGAATACAAAACAGGTCATTACAACACAGTGGATAAGTTCAGTTCAGGGAAAGTACAAGATATACTAGAACACATATAATAGGGTATTTAACCCAGCCAAGGGCATGTGAGAGGAAATAATATTAGATTGATGTATGAGAGGAAGTAATATCAGGTTAACTAAAATAACTAAGATGATTGATTCAAGTATAGAAAGGGGGAATATAACAGTGTTCCAGGCAGAAAGAACAGCATGTGGGAAAGCTCAGAGAAGAGCAAAGGTGTAAGGAGCATGGGCCCTATCCTAAAAGTATTGGAAAATCACTGAAAGTAGAAGTATACCAAATTAAATTTGTAATTTTAAAAAGATTACACTAACTGTCCTGTGAAGAAGATAGGGTGATACAAGGAGAGGGATGTTATAGATTGAGTGCATTTGGGACAAAAAGAGGTGTAAAGGTATAGAATATACTTAGAATATGGCAATATATGTAGGCTTGTGAGGAGGTAAACTCCCAATCACTTGAAAAGCATAAATGAAGAAAATGCTGAATGATCATGTAAAAAGCCAAGGTGATCACCATATATATATATAATACATGGTTTATATATTGATTAAGCCTAGAGTAATTTCTAAGGGCATTACTATGTCTAGATCTCTTCATTGACCCAGTTAGCTATGTTATACAGAACTGCATCAAGGCCATTACTTCTTGAGATTGAATCTGTTCATAGATAATTGGCCAAATGAAGCATAACAGCTGTGTGCTCTTCATCTAACTATCCAAATCTGTGATGATTTTCTAATGTGGAGGTGATAAGGAGTGAGCTTAGTGTGACTAGATGAATTTTTTGATGTATTTCTTTTCAAAAAGATATCATGATTTAGAACTTAATAATCCCTAGAGAACATTTAAAGACTGGATTGGTATTATTAGGGGCCATTAAAGATAAGTGGAAGCAATCTGTTTAAATTATGGCTGATTATTTTGACTTATATGTGAGTGTATATTTAGTGCATATTTTTAAATGTGTACTCTATATTTTCTTTTTTTACTTTATATTTTCAACCCTTACAAAGTAATATATGCATATACTTTAATGAATCATATTAGGCCCAAATATTTAAAATGAAAGCCATCAGTCATCTTTCCATCCTACCTAAAACTCAAGCCTTGTCCCCCAGAGTCATTCACTTTATTTTTCTTAGCTATTACTTTTGGCATGTACTTTTTCTAATATTTATTCTATTTATTTACTAATATCTTTTAGAAATTATCTACTGGCTTCAGTTATAACATATGCAACTTTAAATGCATTTTTCTTGCACAGCTGTATTTAGAAATTATCATTTCTAAAATATAAGAAAACAGTGTACATTCAACCCCATTCACAATGAGGCTCAAATGAGGTCATCTTAGAGCCCATTTACTGCTACCCTATGGATTCTCCCTTTGATCCACAGAATTATTATTCATTCCTTATTTAGCCATAAACACCCTCACATGGCTTGCCCAACTTATGCTACATCTAGGATTGACCATATGACTGTTTTTCCAATAGAATATGAAAATAAATAATGAATGCCACTTCCTCATCTTGAAGAAATGTCACCACTCCAAATCTTCCCTTCCATCCTTTTCAAAGTTTGGAAAGCAGAAACAAGATGGGGCAAAAGTACTCCACCCTTGTGAGTACACAAAACAGAGAGTTTATCCTTATGTTATTATTTCTTAATTATTGTATTATTTACCACATGTGTAAACCTACTTTTGACTCACCCTATATATTGATGTGAGGTAACTTGGACCACAACAGATAACATCTTAAAACATAAGGAGGCAGAATACAAGATGGATAATCTCATGAAGCAAAATTGTCCTCGACACCTTTACATCAGGAGTTTTCCAGTGATTTGGGTAGCTAATAGAGAAAATACTTGTTGAAAGGGATGGAAAAAGAGAGGGAGAGAAACATTGTTCTGAGAGAGAAAGATAGACTGGTTGCCTCTCCATGCCCTGACCAGAGAACCTAACCCACAACCTAGGCCTGTGCCCTGACCAGAAATTTAACCAACAGGTGACTTCTTGACTTCTTGCTTTGTGAGACAACACCCAACTAACTGAGCCACACTGCTCAGGGCAAGAATATACATCTTCTATCATATACCCCTCTAATTTCTATGTAGCCCCACTTTTTAAAAATTTATGTTAGGTCACTTTGCTCTTATAAATTATCTATAGTTGTATCTCCTTTCTTAGAAAAAAAATCTGAAGAGGAACCCTGTTTTTTCTAAATGTGAAAAGCAAAATAGCATTTAGTATTTGTTTTTCAATGAGCCATAAAAGAGGCAGCACACCCAAAGCAGTGACAATGGTTTTACCACCCTCCTTCCTGGGGAACTACAATGAGCATCTCAGCAGCAAGCCACCATAGCTGTGTCTGTGTCTATATTTTATCTCAATTTACAGCTGACCCCTGGCTAACTCAGAATTTAGGGGTACCTCCCCACCACAACACAGTCAAAAATCCACATACAACTATTGACTCCCCAAAACTTAACTACAATAGCATACTGTTGATCAGAAGCCTTATTAATAACAAAAAGATGAGCACATATTTTGTATGTTATCTACATGCATATGTTGAAGTAAGCTAGAGAAAAGAGAATGTTATTAAGAAAATTGTAAGAGAAAATCCATTTACAGTATTTATTGACAAAAATCACATATAAGTGGACTTGCATAGTTCAAACCTGAGTTGTTCAAGGGTCAAGTGTATTTTGTGCACCTGTTAGCAAGATGTATCCTAAGGTATCAAAAAAGCCTAAAAAAGCTTATAAGGTGTTATGCTTAGAATGAAACTGGAGATTATTAAATGTTTTAATCATTATGAATGAAATAAAGAAATGGTATATGTGTTGAATTTTGGATCTGACTATGCTCAGAAATTTTTCCATATTAATTAATAGTAATTTCCACTTTTCACTATTTTGGCTAATAAAAAGTTTCATACATTAGAATAATGAAGGGGACATGTGTAACTATGCTTTAAAGTATCTTTTTTATACACTCTCAAGTTGTAAAATAACTACTGCAAAATTTGGAAAACTATCAAGTTCTAGATAATGATCTAATAATTTGGCTCATTCACATAGAGTCATTCAGAAGAACTTTGCTCATTCACTGTGCCCTACCAAGTTCCCATTCTACCTAAAAATTAGTGTAAGTCAGCCATGAAAACTAGCACAGAACTAGCAATTTACTAAATAGATCCCTTGTGGTTTTAAAGAGTTAATACAGCTTCCAAAATCACCTAACCAAGCTTTCTCAAAACTCAAGCTCTGAAAGACCCTGGTTCATTATAAACTAGTGCTTTCAAGTTTTAAGATTTCGAGAGCCATTTTGTAGCATTCAGCTACTTGAAGGCAACTAAGGAATTCAAAGGCAATTGGTTGTTCAAATTAGCGAACATTAATTGAATAACGAAAACACATGCAGCACTGATAGTAAACCCTCCTTCCTAGGAGTGGAGGCAGTTCTCTCCTGGGGCTAGATTAAGAAATGGACACTTTTTGGAAAAATTAGCTGTCAAGGCCTAAAATAACTAGGAAGCTTTGTAGAATATAAAGAATGATGGTACTTAGACACGCAACTAGGAATATACACTTACCATCCCTATCCTTGAACCAAAGGGAATATTTAGAGGGAGCTTTCCATAAAACCAGATGGTGGGGCTCAACTTTAGAGGAAGTCTTGCACAGTGATGGTACTTCAGGACTAACCATAATGATAACAGCTGGCATATGGCATTTTGATGTTATTATGGCACAGACCTCTAGCATATTTGACAGAGCTTCCCAAAGAACTTCTAAAATGAGGTAACTGGTTTGTATTACTTCATTTTTGGAGCTAAATTTGTAACAGTTTGCATATGAATTTCAACATCCAATTCCTTTATGCAAACAGGGCAATTGTATTCTACGAGTGAAAAATTTGGACAGTTTGATGGGCATGAATCTATAAATACAGTGAAACAGGTTATTTGAAACTGAGAAAGTCACAAAAATTTGCCTATTTAATTGTCATTACATTTTTCAACTTCTGCTAGAGTCAAACTACATAAAACTTCAATAAAAATTAGTTGAGTTATTCCAAAATAGTAATTAATAGAGTTATTTCCTTTTTAAATTTAATCTTATTGTTGTTGTATTACATCCATCCCCTTTTTGCTCCCCTTTGTCCCCCTTCCCACCCACCCATTCCCCCCAAAGTCAACCCCACCTGTTGTCCATGTCCATGGTTCCTTTATACTAGGTTCTTGTCTAAACTCCTCCCCTTCCTTGCCTCTTCCTCCTACTTCCTATTTTTTAATTTAATTTTATTGTTGTATTATATCCATCCCCTTTTCCCTTCCCCACCCACCCACTCCCCCACAAAGTCAATCCCACTTGTTGTCCATGTCCATGGTTCTTCTATGCTAGTTCCTTGACTAAACTGCTCCCTTTCATTGTCTCCTCCTCCCACCTCCCTGTTCCTCCTCCCCTCTGTTCACTGAAGGTCTGTATTCATGTATCTGGTTCTGTTTTGCTTGTTTGTTTGTTTTGTTCTTTATTGTCCTGAAATGGGTGAAATCATATGATATTTGTCTTTCACTGACTGACTTATTTCATTAAGCACAATACTTCCCCGTTCCATCCATGCTGTTGCAAAGGATAGGAGTTCCTTCTTTCTTTCTGCTGTGTAGTATTCCATTGTGTAAATGTGCCAAACATTTTTGATCCACTGATGGGCACTTAGGCTATTTCCAGCACTTGGCTATTGTAAATAGCACTGCTATGAACATAGGGGTACCTAGATTCTTATGAATTGGTGTTTCAGATTCTTCTGTTATAGTCCTAGTAGTGGAATTGCTAGATCAGAAGGCAGTTCCATTTTTAGTTTTTTAAGGAAGTCCAGGAGCTGGTTCTTTGATATGTTCACTGATACTTCTCCAAGGGCAAGGGAAATCAAAGAACAAATAAACAAATGGGACTGTATCAAATTGAAAAGTTTCTGTTCAGCTAAAGGAAACACCAGCAAAATTCAATGATATCTCAAACAAGGGTTTAATATCTACAATACATTGAGAACCCATGCAACTCAACACCAGGCAGACAGACATCCCAATTAAAAAATGGGCAAAGGACCTGAACAGATACCTCTCTGAGGACGACGTACAAAGGGCCCAAAGGCATATGAAAGAATGCTCAACATCACTAGCCATAAGAGATATGCAAATTTAAACCACAATAAGACACTACCTCATACCTATCAGAATGGCAATCATCAACTAATCAACAAACAACAAGTGTTGGCGAGGATGTGGGGAAGAGGGAACCCTGGTGCACTGTTGGTGGGAATTCAGGCTCATACAGCCACTATGGAAAACAGGTATTTCCTTTTTTTTTTTAAAGACTTTATTTCATTATTTTTAGAGAGAGGGGAAGGGAGAGAGGCAGAGAGGGAGAGAGACATCAATGTATGGTTGCGTTTCACCTGCCTCCAGCCACAGACCTGACTGGAGACCTGGTTTGCAACCTGGTTATGTGCCCTGACTGGGGAATCGAACCTGCGACCTTTGGGTTCGGAGGCCAGCACCTTATCCGTTGTGCTACCAGCCAGGGCGGTATTTCCTATTTTTAAAGCCAGAATTTAATCACCTGGCTGTTTTGTAAAACTAAATATTATGAAGATAGGGGGTTTATTAATTATTTCAATTAGAGCTATGATATTCTGCTAAATGGTATATAAGAAAGGGAATATTATTTTAAATGATAGTGTAACCCATACACTATATGGCTGCTGGCTTCTAGGAGGAATATTTCAAGTTATGGTAAAGGGAGTATATGTGGTCTGTCCTGAAAGTATGGCCATGCAAACTTTTAATTATTTGGCTCCATACTTTTGGGACAGACCTCGTATATTTCAGAATAGTGAATTCTGCAATACCTCAAAGAATTTACCTCTTTATGCTTTTGTATTACAATAATATGATCAGAGTAGTATTCTGTACCAGAGCCTTTTTGGTTTGGGATTCACATTAAAACTCTACTAAATACAATCAGGAGTTACAATCAGTAAACTTGGTTTCTTATTTTTTTAAATAACATTATTTAGAAATAATTCACATACCCAGACAACTCACCCATTTAAAGTATAGAATTTAATAACGTGCCGGCCTGCGAACCCAAAGGTTGCTGGTTTGATTCCCAGCCAGGGCACACATAGCCAGGTTGCAAGCCAGGTTTCCAGCCAGCTCTGTAGCTGGAGGCAGGTGAAAGGCAACCATACATTGATCTATCTCTCCCTCTCTGCCTCTCTCTCTTTCCCTGTCTCTAAAACTAATAAATAAAATCTTTAAAGTATAGATTTAGTGATTTTTAGTGTATGCTCAAAAGTATGCAATCATTGCCACACTCATTTTTAAACCATTTCATCACTTACAGAAGAAAATATACACTTTTAGCTATCACCCACTGAATTCCCATCCTCTCTAGCCATAAGCAACTTCTAATCTGTATTTTGTCTTAATAGATTTCCATTCAGGACATTTCATATGAATGGAATCATGCAATATGTGGCTTTTGTGACTGGTTTATTTCACTTAGCATAATATTTTTTCAAGATTCATTCATTTTGTCACATTTTTCAGAACTTTGTTCCTTTTTATGATTGAATAATATTTTATTATCACTATATTTTGTTTATCCAGTTAGTGAGCACTTGAGTTGTTTTCAGTTGTTGGCCATCATGAATAATGCTGCTATGAACATTTACATTCAAGTTTTTGGGAGGACATATATTTGTTTTTCTCTTGGTTGTATACCTAGGAGTGAGATTTCTGGGTCACAGGTAACTCTGTTTTATCCTTAAGAAACTACTGGATTATTGTCCAAAGCAGTTACACCATTTTATATTTGTACCAGAGGTGTACGAGGGTTTTGATTTCTCTAAATCCTTGTTAATTTTTGACACTTTGTATAATTTGACACTTTGATTCTAGCCATCCTAGTGTGGTATAAAGTGATATCTCTGGTTTTGATTTTAATTGCCCAGATTAAATAATGCCATTGAGCATCTTTTTATGTGCTTATTGGCCATTTGTGTAGATTCTTTGGAGAAATATCTGTTAATATCTTTTCTCCATTTTTTTTCCAATTGTGTTGTTTGTTTGTTCCTTTATTGCCCCAAATGTTCTTTAAATCCATCTGATATTCCCTATTTTCTGGATAGGCAGTTTTTCTTTCCCTTCATTAAAAAGTAGTCAAACTGATTTCTTCAAAGGTTACAGCCTTTTTAGAACATTTGTTTCCACCTGGTAAGCTTCAGCTTTTCTGGAGAGCATCAGAGATTTTTATTGCCTTCCTTAAGGCTCCATGACATGACTAAATAAACCCTACACAGTTCTTTTCTGCACTAGTAGTTAGAGTTTTTCAACTTGAGCTTTTATTGATCCCCAGAGCACCAGCTAACACAAAATGACAACGAGTTGGAAATCTTGGTAAGCTTCTAAAGGAATTAAAATTTTCTACTTTTCTTCTTCACATTATTCAAATTCTAATTAATTATTTATAGTGACTTTCAAATTTTGCTTTGTGTATTCTGGATTCAGACAAAATGCTATTTATTTACAAACCTTACAAAGTTAATTTAATTATGGTTAAATATTTATTTTTCAGTGATTTGTGTGCTTTTGACATTTTAATAAAATTACTTTTCATAATAAAGATATATTTTTCATGGAGCTTTTCTGTGCCAGATAAAGTACATAAATATATATGAGTCAAAAATATGAGAAATGAGCAAAACCAACAGTAAAGATTGCCTCTAACATACAACTTTTAGGTCTTTAAAAACTGAACAACAACTAATATATAAACACACACACACACATATATGGCACAAAAGAATATGAATAAAATAATCATAAAGCCCTGGCTGGTAGCTCAGTGGATAAGCACCAGCCTGTGAACCCAAAAGATTCTGATTTAATTCCCAGCCAGGGCACATAACCAGGTTGCAAGCCACGTCTCTAGCCAGCTCCATATCTGGAGGCAAAAAGTAACCATACATTGCTGTTTCTCCACCTTTCTTCTTCCCTCCCTGCCCTTCTCTCTAAAAAATTATGAATAAAATCTTTAAAATTTTTTGAATTGTAAAAATAATCATAGGACTATAATAGAATTGATAAATAATCAAAAGCTGGCTGTCAAATGAGCAGTAAAAATTCAAATGTAGTCTTGTCATTGAAAGTCTTTTAAAAAGATTTATTTAGTAATTTTGCTCTCCAGTTTAAAACCCTCAAAATCCTTTTTCCATTGCTCTTAGGATATATTTGCAAATATTTCTCATAGTATAAGAGGCAGGCCCTGCATAGTCTGGACTCACATGACTCCTTATGCCTCATTTTCATCAGTGTCTTTCCTCACTCTCTACATTCCATCCATATTAGCCTTAATTTCATTTTTATTCAAAGGAACAAAGCTCTTTCACAATGAAAGCCCTTATACATGATGTTTATGAGAACTAATTAAGAATTTGTATTTGTATTAAATGGTACTATGATAAGGAGCCTAGAAATAAACAAATCCTAGAGAAATTATTTTTCAAAATGTTCTCAAGGGAAATACTTAACAGAAAACAGTCACATGGGAGCACAAAAAAATCATAGCACTCATTCAGGTTTTGGCCCTAGTCTAATCTGAGCTCTGAGTTTAGCTATAACATGTGGACTGGGCTAGTGGACTAATTGGCCTCTCTATTTTCTAAGGTGAAACCCAAATGTTGATTTATCATACATTAAGCAGTGCTATGGAAGACAGAAAGCAATGAGTGAGAGCAAATCCTACAGGTTGCTTTATCTAGGTCAGACACACATCTCAGACAAATGGGTAGAAAAGGAAGGGGAGAACCTGCTATGAAAGAGCACTAACACCAAGCCATGAGCAGTAGAAGACAGACACTTTCATTGTCTGGGATGTCAGCAAATCTTCAACAGTTACTCATCCCCAGCACAGAAAGAGCAAGCTGTTGGTACTGTTAGAAACAATGTTTGAATATCCATCCTGGGTGTTAATATTAGGTTGACCAAAGTCTGCTTAGTTTCTTTTTGTAAAAGAAAAGACACAATTTTCATTTTCATCAATAACTTTATTGATTTGGACATTTTGAGTATGTTGGCTATCTCCCACATGATATAGCATTGATTGTTCTCAGTTAATGTCCCAATTTGATCATTATCAACTTCAACTAGCCTACCTGACCATGGAGCATCATCCAATAAGAAATCCCAGCACAAAACTTTATAAACCACTTTCGACATGTTTTATTGGCATTCTCCATACACTACATAATTCTTTATTTGCATTTCAGTTGCATTTTTACTTTCTTGAAATAATAAAGCATAATATGCCAAAAATGTTGAGCATTTTCTTCCATCTTCAATATTAAAATGGTTACACAAAGATTCACCAGTTTTTATAAGATTTTTAAAATGCATACTGATATGATAGCTGCCACAATGCAATCTAACAAAATTGTTTTGAATGAAGTTAAAGACAACTAAGTACTACTAGAACCATCTTACAGATAAAAACAAACTTTTTAGCCAACCCATATTATTCTCTTTATTAAGTTGATTTAAACATTTTCAGTTTTTAAAATAAATTATAAAAATTACCTTTAAAGTACTCAGAAAACCACAACAAATAGATAATAGGGATATTTCATAAAAGTTATTTGCCCAAATAACATCTAGAGGGACCTAAATCTAGACGGATTTACAGATAAATTTATTCAAATGTACACAAAGGCACTTTTTAGGTTATTTAGTACTTTTATGTGCAGAACTACCAAAATAAATCTCCTTAATTTACCTTATTAGTGCTAAAATAAAAAACCAAATAGAGAAAATAAAGTTAGAACCTCCAAATCATACTCTATATCAAGATAAATCCCAAGTTAATAAAGAATTTCAAAATCTTTTAAATGCCTTGAAATGGCTAGAAGAAATATGGAGCAATTCTATTATAAATGTAGGATATGGGCCTATGTCTAAAAACAAGTAACAAAGAAGAAAAAGACAATAGAATTGAAATTTTATACTTCTATATGAACATATAGAAATGAGCTTAAAGACTATACTTTCAGGGAAATTTCCAGTAACAAACTATAGAAATGAGCTTAAAATAAAAACTAAGCAAATGACTTACAATTTATATAGTAACAAAATTAAAATAAATAATAAATAAGACCTAAGTAGACAAATAGCTGAAAGAAATGTATATGCACTTTACAATTGTGAATTATTTAAAAATTGGGAAAATATTTTTTACAATGTACTTAATTGACTAATAGTTGAAATGCATGTGAAAATCAATAATATAAACACTAAATATCTAAAATGGCAAATAAATGAGGCTAATGTAGATACAATCATAAATACTTTTTAAAAGATTTTATTTATTATTTATACAGAGAAGGGCAGGGAGAGAGGCAGAGAGGGAGAGAAACATCAATGTATGGTTGCCTTTCACCTGCCTCCAGCTACAGACCTGGCTGGAGACCTGGCTAGCAACCTGGTTATGTGCCCTGGCTGAGAATCGAACCAGTGACCTCTGGGTTTTCAGGCTGGTGTCTTATCCACTGTGCCACCAGCCAGAGCTCATAAATATTTCATGAACAGATAAATTACATTTTGAAAATGTATATTGGAAATAACTATTAATACTTCTGATTTTTCCAGGCATTTCTCTTATCTATCTCCTAAAATAAATTCTGCATCCACTTTATCCTTGCTTCTCATAGACCTTTCTTTCCAGCAATGTGATAGAAAAGGAAAAAGGAAAAGGTGGAAACATGACCTGGGAAAAAATTTGGGTTGTTTTCTGTGCAGTTTGGGTAGGAGACAGATTAAGAAGCATCTGTGGTATATGAGAGATAAGACCAGGCAAAAGGAAATTTTGTAATGTATTATTGAAGGCTTGATGAAAACCACTAAGTAACTTATTTCATATTTCCATTGGTTTCATACAGTTGGTTCTGTAGGTTTCATTTTCTGTGTTGCTCTTGGAATAGACCGTGTGTGCCTTTCATAATTTACACATAACCTTACAGATACAGAATGACTGTCTTTAAAAGATATGATGTATTCAGGAAGAAGGGAAGGGGAAAGCGAGGGATGAAAGGAAGGATGCGGGAAAGGGGGAAGAAAGGAGAAAGGACAACCAAATGCTTTTTGTTATCTCTGGGTGGATATAGGGTAACCAATAGGCTTTTTTTGTTTTTGTCTTGTTTTGTTTTGTTTTTTTGTATTTTAGAAGTGATGTATTTATTTTTATTCCATCATCAAAAAATATAGAAAAATTAAAATAAATTTAAGACATTTTACAAGTTGGTTATGTTATTTCTAAAATTTTTAAATGTTTTTAAAAAGTTATTTTTGTAATACCAGACAAGTTGTCCAAATAAAGGAGGATCAACTTACAGGGTTTTTAAAACTAATTTATTGTTATTATAGGATTAATTTCTATACTTATTAATATGATTCATATCCCATTAATTTTAGCTTTAGAATATTGAAAAGAAAAATTAACACTTTAATTTTTTAAAATAAGAGAACAAATCTTATAAGCCGTCAATGACTAAAGGTAAAAAGGACCAGGTTTTCACAAGCAAGCTTAAAGGGCAAGTTCTGCCTTAATTGTTTGTCAGTATAAACCTCTTTAACTATAACTAGATGTCTTTTCACTTTCTCTAAGTTAGACTTTAACAGTGAAACAATGATAGCATCATCTATGCTTCAACAATGCCTAATCTAGTCTTAGTGTACTAAACTAGGTATTGGTTCATGCACCAATACCGTTTGATATGCACATCGCTAATGTCAAGTCCTCACAGCAAGTAGGGATGTACACTAAAGCACTGCCTAAAAGAACAAAAAATAACCCAGAAAAGAAATAAAATTGTGCTAGACACATAAATGCAATAATCATGTAAATTTGGCCATTTAATAATGATTTGATAATGATTCCACATATATGAGCTGAGAGTATATCCAATTCTATGAGCAATAATATGCTTCCAAATTTTCTAAGTGGAAAAATTCTCTAAGATCCATTAAATAAAAGCTGGTGAAAAATTCCAAGCTTTCCTAGGAGTCATATAAAAATATCACATTTTAAAAGTCACAAACAAGTTTATGCATAAATTTTAACTTCACACGGACTTGATTGACTAGCAGAACAATTATTTTAAAAACTAAGGTTTCTGCCTATTTTCAACATTCTGTAAATGTTCATGCAAGAAGGAAGTATACTGAAAAAAATCAATGACAGTTACTATATATAGTGGGTGTTGGAGGGAAATAAAACATTCAGTGGAGTTTGGAAGCAGGAGTCAAATTATGAAGAAGACATCGCAAAAATCTCTTAAACCTCAAGCTCATTTTGTAGACATGGCAAAAATCAACTGCTGTCCAAAATGGATCTGAAATTTTCAGTGTCAAATTCTAAGTTATATATAGCCATCAAAATTAAGTAAATGAATATACAACATTTTATATTATATTACTTGGAATAACTCTACAATAAAATAATTTAAGAAAATGTGTCCCATATTTTAGATATGGGTGGAAGCACTTAGAAAAAAAAAAAAAAAAGAACTATTCCTATTGATAATAGTCCATAGATAGAGTATCTGGGGCTGTTTGCTCAAATTTGGATTCTATAGCATTGGAAATATTGCATGCTGACTACCCTTCTAGAATACTTCTCAAAGACTCTGCCTCCTAATATTGTCACTTTGGGAACATACACAGACATTAAGTCCATAACAAGTATGAAATCTTTGGGGCTTTTCCCATTAGTTTATATGCTAAAAACACTCTTTAGGAAAATCTGATCAAAGGAAATTACCTGATTCCAGTGTCAAATTGTCTTGACATTTAGTATCTACCAGTCTTAAAATAGTTAAGAGTATCATAATGATTTAGGCTCCAGAAGACTACCTACTGCTGACCTCCAACAGCTGACTGAAGAGATAATTAGTGTACACAAAAATGCAGTGTCATTAGTCAAGGCTCAAAATGTACATCCTGTTCTCTTAATAATAGAACAAAGAACACATGCAGAGACACTAAATTATTTCTAGAAAAATGTCAAAAAGTATTTATCCATCTTACTGCCAATTTGTAAATGCTAGAAATCATTTATGGTTTCTATCTTAAAAGAGAAATGGAGTCTGTCTATTTTGCTTCTTAGTTCAGTTTGTTCATTAGATAGAGCAGGATGACAACTCTGGGGGTGGTTGGGGGGTGGTGGGATCAAGTTCAAAAAGAAAATGAATCCTGGCTAGTGTGGCTCAGTGGATTGAGCACCAGCCTGTGAACCCCACTGTCACTGGTGCGATTCCCAGTCAGGTCACATACCCAGGATGCAAGTTAGGTCTCCAGCCAGGTCTCCAGCTGGATGGAGGCAGATGAAAGGCAACTATACATTGATGTGTCTCTCCCTTTCTTCCTCCCTCCCTTCCCCTCTTTCTAAAAATAATGAATAAAATATTTTTTAAAAAGAACTCATGGAAATGGCCAACAGTGTGGTAATTGCAGGGGGGAGGGGTTAAGTGGAGGTGAAAAAAAGGCATAAGGGGGATAAATGGTAGAATAGGAAGAGGAGTACCTGTCATTAAAGAGCACTAACATCAATCCATAAAACCCTGAGCAGCAGAAGACCTTCAGTGGGATGCCAGCAAATCCCCGGCAGGGTAAGAGCAAGCTGTTGGTACTGTTAGAAACAATGAGGAAATTGTAATAAGGAAAATACAATGAAAGTGAACTATTAAAATTGAATGCAAAAAATATAGGGCTAAGAAAAAAAAGCTAGAAAGCTGGATCAAGTTCATGGAATAGTTGAATCAAAGCAGAGGGTTTGTAGTCTAACCCAAATGTTTCTTCTAAGACAAAATGGAGTTTTTCCATTGGCTGTGGTCTTAATAGGAAAATGTGGCCAAAATGAAATGTCATAGGATGACATTACTTTAGAGATTACTTAGAGAAATAAAAATGGCACACAATAACATTCTTGAAAACGGCAAATTTTCTAAGGCTTACTGGAGGAACAAAAAGGGAAGAAACAGTCTTTCTCTAATTGTAGCTTATATGTGAAATAATAAAATTGTAGTTAAATTTCTTCATAGAATCATGGCCTTTTTATTCCAATAGTTCCTTTATTCTATTATAACATTTTTTCATACTGTATCAGTCAAGATTGAACCAGAAAATAGAACCAGTAGGAGATAAATATTAGAGATTTATTGAAAGGAGTTGGCTTATGTGATTTGGAATGCTAGCTAAGCATGGCTGTTTCTTCTTCATCAGGATGCTTGAGTCTTCATTTAAGGCCTTCAAAAAGATTAAATCAAACCTAGTCATATTATCTAAAATAATTCCTCTTACTTAAAGTCATCTGATTATAGACTTCAGTTAAACTTCAAAATACCTCATAACAAGACCTGTATTAATTTTTTTTTAATTTTATTGTTGTTGTATTACATCCATCCCCTTTTTGCTCCCCTCTGTCCCCCTCCCCACCCACCCATTCCCCCCAAAGTCAATTCCACCTGTTGTCCATGTCCATGATTCCTTTATACTAGGTTCTTGTCTAAGCTGCTCCCCTTCTTTGCCTCTACCTCCCCCCTCCCCCTAACCCCATTCCCCCTGACCACTGAAGGCCTATTCCTTGTATTCATATACTTGGTTCTGTTTTGCTTGCTGTTAGTTTTGCTCATTATTGTCTCGTAATGGGTGAGATCATATGATATTTGTCCTTCACTGACTGGCTTATTTCACTAAGCATAATACTCTCCAGTTCCATCCATGTTGTTGCAAAGGGTACAAGTTCCTTCTTTCTTTCTGCTATAAAGAATTCCATTGTGTAAATGTACCAAAGTTTTTTGATCCAATCATCCACTGATGGGCACTTAGGCTGTTTCCAGCACTTGGCTATTGTAAATAGTGCCACTATGAACATAGGTGTGCATAGGTTCTTATGAATTGGTGTTTCAGGATTCTTTGGGTATAGTCCAAGTAGTGGAATTGCTGGATCAAAAGGCAGTTCCGTTTTTAGTTTTTTAAGGAAACCCCATACTGTTTTCCACAGTAGCTGCCTGCATTCCCACCAACAGTGTATGAGGGTTCCCTTTGCCCCGCATCCTCGCCAACACTTGTTGTTTGTTGATCTGCTGATGATTGCCATTCTGACAGGTGTGAGGTGGTATCTTAATGCAGTTTTAATTTGCATCTCTCTGATGAATAGTGATGTTGAGCATTCTTTCATATGCCTCTGGGCCCTTTGTATATCTTCCTCAGTGAGTTGTCTGTTCAGGTCCTTTGCCCATTTTTGAATTGGGCTGTCTGTCTCCCTGGTGTTGAGTCGCATTAGTTCTTTATATATTTTGGAGGTCAGACCCTTGTCTGAGGTATCATTGGCAATTACGCTTTCCCATACAGTTGTTTTCCTTTGAATTTTGCTGATATTTTCTTTAGCTGAACAGTAACTTTTCAATTCGATATAGTCCCATTTGTTGATTTGTTCTTTGATTTTCTAACTGATGTATACAGAGTCTTTTACCCCAAAGAAGCAAAATACACATTCTTTTCAAATGCACATGGATCATTCTCCAAGATAGACCACATGGTATGTCACAAGACAAGCTTCCACAAATACAGGAAAATTGAAATCATACAAAGTATCTTCTCAGATCACAATGGCTTGAAGATAGAAACCAATCTCAAGGGAAAAACCCAAAAATTCTCTAACTCATGGAGACTGAATAACATGCTTTTAAGCAATGAAGGGGTCAACAATGAGATCAAAGATGAAATCAAAAAGTTCCTAGAAACAAATGTCAATGAACACACAACAGCCCAAAACCTATGGGATACAACAAAGGCAGTTCTCAGGGGGAAATTTATAGCAATACAGGCCTTCCAAAAAAGGTTACAAGAAGTTTATAAAAACAACCTAACCACAAAGCTGCAAGAACTAGAGGAGCAACAACAAACCAAGCCCAGAGCAAGTAGAAGGAAGGAAATCATCAAGATCAGAGCAGAACTAAATAACTCAGAGATTCAAACTACAATTTGAAGAATCGACAGGACCAGGAGCTGTATTAATTTTTGATTGAACATTTGATATTATAGTATAGTCAGATTGACACATAAAATTAACCCGTGGAAATATGAATTCAGATATATAGTTTTTACAAATGATCCTTGATAGTGATTTAAAGTCCTATTTTTCTTGTATCTTTCTGCTCCATTCTCTTCAGCACATGTCTTCCATCATCAAGATTAACTCACAGTCCAAAGAAAATGATGGAGCACCATGCTTCATTCCTGTTCTCTAAGCAACAAATACAGCAAATAGGAAAAAAAAAAAAAAGATGTTAGCTCCCTCCCCTTTAAAGGAACCTGGAAGTCCCACATGTTTCCTTACAACTCATTGGCCAGAATTTGGTCACATGACCACATGTAGCTGTTAGGCAGGATACGCAACATAGTCTCTGTTCTAGAAGGCAGTGTGGGGCTCTATTATCAAGAAGCAAAGGTAAAATGGATGTTAGAGTTATCAATATTCATTGCCTCACAAGATGATCTTAAAATCCTTTAGATCATTTGCCTCTTATCTAGTATAGCCTCTTTCAGGTGGATTTTGAAAGGTGGGCTGAGTAGATATTATAGATATATATCAAGTATACTTGTGAATTTTTTTCAGTTTTTGTCAGGTTAGCAACTTATGCCACTTTTACTGATATAATGTTAGGATTTATTGTGCTTCTGATTATGTTGCTGAAGTGAATCAAAAAATTTTTGCCAGGTTTGACTTCTAAAAATCATTTGAAGTCCTGTAGAATACAATATTTGCATTCTCCCTTTCTCATAAGTTCTCTCTTTAAACATTGACATAAAATTATTCAATAAGAGGCTTACATATATGAATCTAAGAAATGTGCTATGTACTGAGGGTGATGTTTTGAAGAAGAACATAATTTACTTTTACATTATCAAACCTGAAACAGAGGGAGCGAATTTATAAGAAGTGCCTCATTTGTTTGTTACTGATTTCTTTGATTAATATTGAAATGCCTTGACTGTGCAATTATGAGATTGAATATCTTTTGCTTATTACAGTAATTTGTAATCATTTACAAGGTTGCTGAGTAATAATTTTGTTGTTATGAGATGAGTTTCTTAGGAAACACCTATTGCCTGTTTATCTCTTATAGCACCATGTAAAGAGAATTATGATACCAATCACTTTTCTATGAAACATTGGTCTTTAATTGGTGATACTGGAGTATAATAATAGCTAGCAGAGAACTCCTTAAAGGTGTTTTCCCCCAGACAGTCATGAAGGAACATTGTCTTCCTACAGTCTAAGTAGCACTTAGGCCTACATTTTGTACTCTCTACAATTTTAACGTTTTTTCCCCCTCCTTTTGTTTTGGCCAGTTTCTTTTCTGGTATCATCTTTTTAAAAATCTATCAGACTATCATATATTTTATATTTCTGATCATATGTAAGAAATTTATAAATTTAGGCCACCATTTGGGTTTTACATTAAGATATTAATGTAAAACCTACATTACATGTAGGTTCATTACATGAACCAACTTTCATTCAAAAGTAGGTGAGTAATTTTAGCTCAGAATTGTAGAGAGCTGGAAAAAGAGTAGCACAGCTACTCTTAAAAAAAAGAAAAAAGCTGGGCAAACTGCAATTTGATGTCTTTTCTCACATCCATCAAAGAACTGAGTAACAGGACCAGACCCCAAAGGATGCATATTATATTATTCCATTTATATGACATTCTAAAAAAAGCAAAGCTATAGAGTTGGAAAATAGACGAGTAGATGTCAGCAGTAATTGAGTTTTGGGGAAGAGGTTAACTACAAAAGGATTGAAGAGGGAAAATTTAGGGACAATAAAATTAGGGTGACCAACTACTCATTGTAGTTTGATCAAGACTGTTCCAATGTTAAAACTAAAAGACCTGAGTGCTAGGAATCTGTCTTCCTTCAACAATACATCAGGATTGTTGGTGACTCTAGGGAATAGTACACTGTATGGTGTTTGCTTAGTAAATACATACTCTATGTATTTGTCACAACTTACTTACAAACTAAACATTGCAAATGGTGAATTTTACTGTATAAATAAAAATTTAAACTCAATGAGTATGCCATGGATCCCAAAACATAATGCAGGCTATAACAAACAAATCTAAGTGTACTAGAAATAAAATAAAGAGAAATTGATAAAAAGGTATAACTGAATTGTATGAGTAAAAAAGAATGGCAGATACATAGAATTTTGAAGAGCACATGAAAGGAATCTGAAACTATTTGCAGGTATCATGGGAAAAACAAATGGAATTGTTTCCATTAGAGCAGCATCATGTAACTGATACCCCTACCTTTGTGTAATGTACAACCTGAACAACTGTGTTCCGTAACCCTGCATAATTAGGCTTGATTATTAAATATCTTGATATCTTAATTTTCCTCACTCATAAATAAATAAATTACAATAATAATCACTTTTGCAATTATTTATGGAAGCTCTGCGTTCTAAAATTGATCAAATCTACCAATGTGACTTTGATGAAATTACTCAACCTACTTGTGCTTTGGTTTCTTCTTCATAGAATAAACATTTTAATGGTACCTACCTCCAGTACTGGGATAAAAGTAAAAAATGGAATCACATACAGTAAAAATAGTACAATAGGTGGCATAGAATAAAAATGGACAGCGCCATGTCAGATAGTTTAGGTGGATTCCTAGCACTCTCCTTAGCCATTTCTAGTTTTTGGACTACGGTAATAGACAAGAACATAAATTCTAAAATGCCAATATAAACATTTTTGTTTTAAGGAAATGAGTCACAATTTTTGTAAATTTAACTTTATCACCCATACTCAAGAATGGAGTTGACAAGAACACAGAAGAGTGTTATAGGCAAGAGTAATTACATAACAGAAAAACAGGTATCAAAAAACTGAGTAAATATTTGTCATCTGACCTTGGGTTTGTTTCTTTTTACCATGGAGCTTAGGCACTCTTGCTGTATTACACACTCAGCAGAATTGAGCCAAAATACTTCTTCCTAATGTACTGCCACAATCTATAGTAAACTACCATAGGCAGTTGTCCAATTCAGGTTCCCACACTAAATATCAAAGAGAAATCCCCTCATGCTTCTGGCAGAGGAAGAGAAAAAAAAAAACTGTTTTGAAATATGCCAGAGCACTCCATTTTTCTTTAGCAAGACTTACCTTCAGGAGAAAGTAGTGAATCAGAGCCTAGCAGAACTTGGAAGGGAAATACCCAGCTCCCACCCACTCAGCCATCTTGTCTCTTTTAAGAGGGGAGAAAAAAAAACAAAAACTGAGAAACAGTTGTGAAGTTAACAGTGTACTTGCACTGGCTCACTAAAAGACAGAGACCTAATCATAGGACTATAGAATGCCTTACCACATTACTAAAAGGGTATTTATAGAAGTTCCTATTATTTAATACATTGTCTGGCTATTAAGAAAAAACATCAAAACCACAATTTGAAGAGGTAGAACAAATATCCAAACAAGACATGGCATAGATGTTAACACTATCAGACCAGCAATTTAAAGCAGCTACGATGAATATGCTCAGGGCTATATTGTATAAAATAGACAACACGCAAGAACTTATGGCCAATGTAAACTGTGAGATGAAAATCTTGATAAAAAACCAGAAATGAATGCTAGAGATAAAAATAGTAACAAATAAAAAATGCCTTTAATGGCCTTATTAGTAGGCTATACATGGCTGAGGAAAAAATCTGTGTAGATAAGGCAACAGAATCTTTGAAAACCAAAAAGCGAAGGGTACAAAAACTGAAATAAACATAATATCCAAGGACTAAAGGACAGCTACAAAAGGTATAATATATACAAGATCTGGCCAGAAAGTATCCAATCACATATCATGAAAAATAGAGACATTTATTAAAGAAGGTATAAGATACAAAAACATTGTACCTAAGACAATAATGCCCCAGTCACCTTCAAAGTAGGCACCTTGGGACCTCACACAGTTCTCCCAGTCACCATCAGCTGCTCTTTTGTGTATGCCTGCATATCACCAACTGTCTCTTCCCTTTCAAAGATGATTTTGGTTTTGGGACAAGCCAGAAATTGCAGGACCCCAAATCTGGGCTGTAGTGGGGATGAGTCACCTGGGTGATTTGATGTTTTACCAAACCACTCTGCAAAGAATGTGATGCATAAGTGGGTGTGTTGTGGTGATGGAGTTGCCAATCACAAATTGCCTAATACTGTGGCCTTCTGAATCATTGGAATCATTTTTAATGGAAGAATGTTCAAGCTTAATACAAAATTGATGTAGATCCATTGCTATACTTCCTCAGTCACTTTTAGTGTAACATCCAAACAGTACACATGCTCACTCAATGGCATCTATTGTCCCCATGGACTAGTATAGTGAAATTGTCATTGTTTATGCATGCAAATTCCAGTCCACTCTCCTACCTGACATTGGTGTGGTGCAAAGTGTTCACTTTATATTAACAATGGCTGGACTTTTTCTGGCTAGACCTCATGCAAGGGGAATACCAGGAGAGAAAGGATAAAAAAATATTTGAGAGCCCTGGCTGGTAGCACAGTGGATAAGGTGCTGGCATGCGAAAGCAAAGGTCACTGGTTTGATTCCCTAGCCAGGACACGTAACCAGGTTGCAAGCCAGGTCTCCAGCCAGTTCCATAGCTGGAGGCAGGTAAAAGGCAACCATACATTGATCTTTCTCTCTCTCTCCCTCTCTCTCTCTCTCTCTCTCTCTCTCTCTCTCTCTCTCTCTGCCTCTCCCCATAACCCTCTCTCTAAAAATTATAAATAAAATCTTTTTAAAATTTTTTAAACAATAATGACTAAAAATATTTTCCAAATTAATGTCAAACATCAAACCACTGATCAAAGAAGTTCAAAGAACAAGTGAGATAAACGCCAAGAACAAAAACAAAAACTATCTTGGCTTACCATTTTCAAACTACAGAAAAATCCGAGACAAAGAAAAATCTTGAAAGATATTGAGAAAATGTACCTTATTCATAGAGGAACAACAGTAAGAATTAAATCTGACTTCTTTTCAGAAAGTATGCAAGACATAAGAGAGTGGAGTGAAATATTTGAAGTATTGAGAGAAATAACCACGCAACCTAGAATTCTACACCCTATGAAATTATCCTTCAAAAGAAATGGATAAATGAAGACTTTCTCAAACAAAAATGTGAAATTTGTTGCCCATTTAAGTGGGGAAAATTTTTTTTAATGTAATGTTAACAACCACAATCTTTGGCCACATTTAAGAGCAGGGTCTATATCAAGCAACCTGGAACAACTCCTGGAACTGTAGCTCAGAGCTATTCTGGCAGCCCCTAAGTCCGTTCACGCCACATAATCAGTGCCTTCCCCTTGGGAAGCTCAATACTGAATTGACTTATGTGGATGCATGTAATGGATGGGATATAAATCCCATGTCTGCAATTTCTAAGGGAAGCTAGAAAATGTGTTTTTTGTTAGGTTTTACATAGAGAAGACAAAAGAACAATTAAGAAAATATCAAAATGTTGAGAAAGTGATTAAAATTTTAGAAATGATAATTTCCTAATTTAGTTTTCTGATCCCAAGATCCCTCTTCTAAATTATCTTCTAAGACTTTCTGTCTTCTGTTCCTATATATTTTTATTTTTTTTTCCTTTGGATGCTCCATTTCTTTTTTTCTTTTTAAATTTTATTGTTGTTATACTACATCCATCCCCTTTTTGCTCCCCTCTGTCCCCCTCCCCACCCACCCATTCCCCCCAAAGTCAATCCCACCTGTTGTCCATGTCCATGGTTCCTTTATACTAGGTTCTTGTCTAAACTGCTCCCCTTCCTTGCCTCTTTCTGTCCCTATATATTTTTAAACCTGTACATAAAACTTCATTTCATGTCTATTTAACATAAATTTGTTACCTTGAGCTTTAAGTTTTTTGGAACATGTCAAAACCAGTTTTGTCACTCATCATAATAACATGTCAAACAAATTTTGTTCATTGACACTTTGAGTATGTATCCTTTCGAATTGTATGTAAGAATATCAGAATCTCTCTTGGGTGGTGAAGTTTGAAAATGTTACCAAGGTAATTTGATATATTCTCTACTATAAGAATCACTGCTTTAAGGGGATGGATATAATACAACAACAATAAAATTAAAAAAAAAAAGAATCACAGCTTTGCACACTGTAAATATATTTTAATTTAATTTGTCGATTATACTTAAAGTTAAAAAAAGATATGGTCATTAGGGGAAGCTATGTGAAGTATATACAGGAACCCTCTATTGTCTTTGAAATATCTAATCTAAAATTATAGGATTATATATCCTTCCGATAATCTAAAATTATTTCAAAATCAAAATTTATTAAAGACATGAAAGAAACAAAGAATCACTACTTTGTAGTATGGTTACTCAGGTTTTCATAGATTTACCTGTCTTCATCATATCATTCCTCCCTGTATTTAAGAATGACATGAATTGTCTGTTAAGGTCCTTTCCCATTTTTTTAATTGGGCTGTCTGTCTCTCTGTTGTTGAGTCTCATTAGTTCATTATATATTTTGGAGATCAAACCCTTGTCTGAGGTATCATTGGCAAATATGTTTTCCCATACAGTTGGTTCCCTTTTAATTTTGCTGGTGTTTTCTTGAGCTGAACAGAAACTTTTCAATCTGATATAGTCCCATTTGTTTATTTGTGCTTTGATTTCCTTTGCCCTTGGAGAAGTATCAGTAAACATATTTCTGCATATATCTAAAATTTTACTGCCTATATTTTTATCCAGGACCTTTATGGTGGCACTGCTTATGTTTAAATCCTTTATACATCTTGAGTTTATTCTGGTGTATGGTGTAAGTTGGTGATCTAGTTTTATTATTTTTGCATGTCCCTGACCAGTTCTACCAACAAAATTTGTTGAAGAGACTGTTTTCACTTCATTTTATGTTCCTTTCCCCTTTGTCAAATATTAATTGACCATAGAGTCCTGGGTTAATTTCTGGGCTCTCTATTATGTTCCATTGATTTATGTCTATTCTTATGGCAGTACCAGACTGCTTTGATTACAGTAGCCTTGTAGTATAGTTTGATGTCCAGTATTGTGATTCCTCCTACCTTGTTCTTTTTTCTCTAGATTGCTGAGGCTATTCATGGGTGTTTTTGGCACCATATAAATTTTTGAAGTGTTTATCTATCTCTGTGAAGTCTGGGATTGTATTAAATCTATAGATTGCTTTGTGGAATATGGACATTTTAATGATGTTATTTCGTCCCATCAATGGACATGGTATATGTTTGCATTTATTTGTATCTTCCTTAATTTCTTTCTTCAATGTTCTGTAGTTTTCTGAGTACAGATCTTTTACCTCCTTGGTTAAGTTTAATCCTAACAGACAACTCACTAAGGGAGACATACAATGGGCCCAAAGGCATATGAAAGAATGCTCCACATCACTAGCCATCAGAGAGATGCAAATTTAAACCACAATAAGATACCACCTCACACCTGTCAGAATGGCAATCATCAGCAGATCAACAAACAACAAGTGTTGGTGAGGATGTGGGGAAAAGGGAACCCTGGTGTACTGTTGGTGGGAATGTAGGCTGGTGCAGCCACTATAGAAAATTGTATGGAGTTTCCTTAAAAAACTAAAAATGGAACTGCCTTTTGATCCAGCAATTCTACTACTAGGGCTATACCTGAAGAACAATTCATAAGAACCTATATACCCCTATGTTCATAGCAGTGCTATTTATGATAGCCAAGTGCTAGAAACATCCTAAGTGCACATCAGTGGATGATTAGATCAAAAAACTTCGGTACATTTACACAATGGAATACTACTCAGCAGAAGGAAAGAAGGCATTCCTAACCTTTGCAACATCATGGATGGAACTAGAAAGTATTATGCTTAGTGAAATAAGGCCAGTCTTTGAAAGACAAATACTATATGATCTCATCCATTTCAGGATAATAATGAACAAAACAAACAAATAAGTAAAACAGAAGTTTTCATGAATACAATGAATAGATGTTCAGTGGGCAGTGGGTAGATGGGGAGAGGGAGAAGGAGGAAAATAAGGGGAGCAGTTTAGTCAAGGAACTAGCATAGAAGAACCATGGACATGGACAACAAGTGGGATTGACTTTGGTGGGGAGTGGATGGGTAGGGAAGGGGACAGAGCGAAGGAAAAAAGAAATGCCTGTAATGAAACAACAATAAAATAAAAATTAAAAAACTCTCAAACCTAGGAAAAAGCTACATTTCTATAAATAATCAATGTCATACCTCTTAATATATTACATAAGTGAGTTTTTACTCCTTCTTCCAAGATTAAAGTCTACTCATTTACAAAAAAAAAAAAAAAAAAGAATGACATGAAATGTCAAGGTACCTTTGATAGAGTTCCCAGTTTCACTAGCTCACTGCTCATGTCTTCATCTGCAGGTATAGGCACTGCTCCCAATATTTTTCGATGCCTAGCAACATTTTATTTTCCAGTTTTTAAGAGTGTTTTAATGACTGTGGGAAGAGTGATAAAGGGGGAGAGTACAGATATTTGACCATTTCAAAAAATGTCCAATATTCTAGAAATGATTTTATTGACCGAAAAAAAATTCATTCATTCAATTCATTCAGGAACTAGTGAGAAATATTTCTTAGGGAAACCAGTGCCTCCTTCTCCATGGGTGAGGCTTTCAGTCACTGTACCTTCTAATCCTGAGACAGAAGGGTTGATGAGACCCAGCTTTTGACTATCAGAGTCATTTTAGAGATGAATATGTGGACAGCTACTATATGCTTAGAACCTTGATGCAGAATATAGCTGCTAAATGACAAGCTAAGCTAAGAGTTTCAGGGAAAAGGAGAGCTTTGATGGCAACTTCTGATCCCCTGGATCCTGCTATGTATCCGCTGGATATAAAGCCAACTCCAGCTTTAAGCTTCTCAGTTTAGTGATCTGATAAATTCCATTTTTGTTTAATCAAGTCTATGTTCCACTGTTGGCACTCAGAGCGGAAAGGACACTGAGAGGACACTAAAAGCATTTTATTATCAGTTTGACTTTTAGGTTCATTTGTGGGTTTTTTCTCTTCTATCATCAAAAGTATATATAAAAAATACAAAAGGGCTATGCCAGGAGCTATTTTATTCTCTGTTGCATAGGGAGGAATTAATAATAATGATGTTAAGGTTGAGATTAACAAGAGCATGTTCAAAGAAGTATAGTAATATAAAGAAAAAGTGACTAAATGTAAAAACATAAAACCATGCCTACCACCCACTCAGCATCACCTTCCTCTCACTCAGTGCATTTGTCCTAAGAACTGCTTTAGTGTCAGAGCCCTTGGTCAGTGTCAGCCCTGAAAGAGGATCCTGCTCCCAAACGACTTTGTTCCTTTTTTTTTGCAGTACTATAGGGCCACTGACAGATTTATTTCTCTTCTACTTTTCAAGAATTTTTAAATGTAGAGCTTTATGTTATTTTTATGCAATATCTAGACTTCAAGGTTAAACTATGAGGTTATGTTAATTTTAGTAAAACTTGGCTATATACTTTTTGATCTTCACTTGACCTCCACTTTTAGGTTTTGGCTTTTTTTTTTTTTTTTTTTTTTTTTTTTTTTTTTTTTTTTTTTTTTTTTTTTTTTTTTTTTTTTTTTTTTTTTTTTTTTTTTTTTTTTTTTTTTTCTCTCTCTCTCTTTAGATCTGTAGACACCACCAGCTAGTTAGTTCACCTTGTTATACTCAGAAGAAAGAAGAAGGGTGGGATTTAGTCTTTGATGGAATGGCTAGAAAAGAGCTACTTGATTTGGAACATGCCTTGATAGCATTACTCTTTTGGTTAATTGGCTCTAAGTCATACATTTTTGACCTTTTAGAAATGGCAGTGTTTCATTCTGATACATCAGCCTGGGTATTCTTTTGCTTTAGAAAAATGGAAGTTTCTGTATTTTACCAAATTTAGCTTATTATTTATGCAGGATTTAACATCCTTCACTCTAATCTACAATTGTTGCCAATGGTTAATATATTCTTATGTTTAGGAGAAGGTGCATTAAAAGACTAACTCACTGGGTAATGGTATTGATGAATTGATCTACTTTAAGATAGTAGATTAATTTGCTGCCCTTAGTTTGTACATCAAAATGGATCATCACTATACTATCTTAGTGGTATTTTATTCCTCAGGCAACTAGCACAGACTCTGGCTCATAACAAGAACCAAATAAAAATTTATAAACAAATATTTATACATGAATAAATAAATGAATGGATTAGCTTTATATATTTGTAAAACAGTGTATGGAGTAATTTTCTTTATACTACACAGTGTGATTGAGGCTTAAAGAAACTATTTATGTTGGGTATTCTTTTAGGTAGGTAGGGATGTAGAAACAAGTATTTTTCACAACCAATAACATTTTTCCATTTTGGGTCCATTTCTCCTTTACAAGAGGTGTGTTCAAAGCTTTTTCTCCAACACTTTATATAATGAAGCTTTATATGACTTGTTATACCAACCAATTTGCTGTTTCTATTGATTCCACTTACAGTGGCTGAAATATTATTCACAAGTCATTTCCTTCAATCTTAACAGAAAAAGAGAAGTTATCCAGCTTAACCATTAAAATAACAATAAGGCAGTATGTAAAGATGCCCTATTATTTCAGATAATAGTAAGGTAGACATTCAAAGGGAAAAAATGTGTGAATGAACTAATATAGGATTTTCAGAAAATTTATCTTCCTAATGTTTTTAACATAGTGCAATTCATTCTCTTTATATTTTAATCTACATTGCTTAATAATGATAACTAAATCACAATAGAACATACTAAATGGTAAACCAGTAGAAGATTTACACAAATACGAGAAATGAAATGTTTGAGCATTTAAATACTTTGGAAAAAATAGCATCAATTCAAGAAAAAATATTAAACATTTCTGAAAGGGAGTTTATTTATTATTGTATTTAAACTTGCTTTTGCATTTGTTTCATTTCTTCAGAATGAAGCTGCTCACCTGCATTAGTAACTTCCAGTTTACTCACAGCTAAATAGCCATATATTTTACTATGGTGCATCTTTCCTCTTTCTGGTCTACATCACAACTTTAGGTATAAACCTTTAGTTGCAAACATTTCCTATGGTAGATGCATAAGTAAGAACTTAGACTCTGGGGACACAGTAATATATTTAAATCTTAGCTACTTGGGCAGGTTAACTTAATGTCATTGAACTCTAATTTTTCATGCGTAATGTAAAAATGATAACTCAATATTTGCCTTGACAGGCAAATAAGACACAGTTAAAGTGCTTAGCATGGTATATGGCCTATTATGTGATCAGTTATAAGAATAATAATTATTACTATAATACATAGATAAAATCTTACAGACCATGAGGCAGTGGTATTTTCTGTTTTTTGAAAATGTATATCAAAACTTGGATCAACCCCTGGCTGGTGTGGCTCAGTGGATAGGCACCGGCCTGTGAACACAAAGGTTGCTGGTTAGATTCCCAGCCAGGTTGCAAGCCAGGTCTCCAGCCAGGTCCATAGCTGGAGGCAGGTGAAAGGCAACCATACATTGATGTCTCTCTCCCTCTCTGCCTCACTTACTTTCCCTTTCTCTAAAAATAATAAATAAAATCTTGAAAAAAAATAAAATAATTTTTAAAAACTTGGATCAGAAATTTATATGTGTAATAAAAGAAGACTAAGACAATCACATTTTCCCAACTTTTTATTTTGAAAAATTTCAAACACATGGAGAACTTTCCAGAATAGTACTTTGAACACCCTTTATTTACCAAGATTCAACTGTTTACATTTTCGCCATGTTAGCTGAATCCTTTTTTCTATTTTAAAACATCTGCATAAATCTTTCCAAAGCAAGGACATTCTCTTTCATATTCTTAATATAAGAATCACAAATTAATAAGTTTAACACTGCTGTGCTACTACATAATATAGGGATCATATTCAAGTTTTCCTAATTGTCCTAAAAACATCCTTATAACTTTTATTTTTATTTTGATCAAGGATGATAATTTGAATTTTGACGTAGTTTCTCTTGTCTTTCTTAATCTAAAGATTTCCTAGCATTTTTATCTCACATTTTATGATGAATGACTTGAAGACTCTAGATAAATTGTTTTATAGATTGAGATCAGCTGTTTTATAGATTGTCCCTCGGCTTGAATTTATCTTATTGTTTCCTCAGTCTCCGAATCAGGTGCTACTTCTTGGCTGAACACCTTGTCCTTTCTCAGTGCCTCCAGGCAAGACTCATTCTTTGGGATGGTAATTGCTTCAAAGTGTTCACCAGATTTCATCATTTTACAGGCACCTTTGTTTCTTTTCTAGTTAATAATATGTAAATTAACACTTAGAGAATAGATATATCCTGTCCCCAATAACTATTTACCTAGTAGCTTTGCTATCGAACTGTAATTTTTAGACTGAATAAGTTATTAAATAATGATTGCAAAATGGTGATCTTTCTAATTATATCATTCCTTTTGCATTTATTAGTTGGTATTCTTTCATTAGGAACAGACCTTCCCTCTTTTTAAAATCACTGTGAGCCTATAAATTTTTTAAAGTATGACTGAATGTTTTAAAGCATATTTAATGTGTACAAGATCGGTACACCAAATACTGTTAGGTCTAGATCAGAACCTTGCTTCATCCTTGCTGGGGACTAGCTAGGATTCAAAGCTTGCAGCAAAAGGCCAGATGTGTATTAGATTCTTCATAAGGTTTCTAAGCTTGATGTGGTTTTAAGGTAAATTTATACTTTGTTGATAACATGTGGTATTTATAATGATGCTGCTCTCCAGATTGATAAATGCTTGACTCATTTAGTTTTTACATATAAATCTCTATTTATTATAATATTGTTTAGAAAATAAAATCATTTCTTTTATTTATAGGTATACAAAACACAATGGTATAGACTAATATCAAAGCGCAGAGATTTTGATTTGTTTATTCTAAACATATAAAATGGTTAATTAAATAAAAGGTTATTCTTTGCTTCAGGATTCTTCCTTCGAATACTTATTTGTTCTGGTCACAAATAAACAGGTTTCTGACCAAGGGGAGAGGTCTGTATTGAGTTTCCTTTTTATTTAATTTTTTAAAACATTTTATTCATTATTTTCAGAGATAAGGGCAGAGAGAGAGGAAGAAAGAGAGAGAAGCATCAATGTATGGTTGCCTTTCACCTGCCTCCGGCCACAGACCTGGCTGGAGATCTGGCTTGCAACCTGGTTATATGTGCCCTGGCTGGGACTTGAACCAGCAACCTTTGGGTTCACAGGCCTGCACCTATCCACTGCACCACCAGCCGGGGCTATTTAATTTAATTTTTTAATAAACATTCTCAAGCACTTTGGTTTTTTTTTACTTAATTATATTGTTGTTATATTACATTCATCCCATTTCCTTCCCCTTCTCTCCCCTTCCCCACCCATCCATTCCATCCCAACGTCAATCCCACTTTTGTCTATGTCCATGGGGCTTCCATGCTAGTTCCTTAACTAAACTGCTTCCCTTCTTTGCCTCCTCCTCCCTCCATCCCTCCCCCCTCTCCTCTGCCCACTGAAGGTCTATTCATTGTATTCCTGTATCTGGTTCTGTTTTGCTTTGTTTGTTTTGTTCATTAGTGTCCTGTAATGGGTGAGATCATATGGTATTTGTCTTTCACTCACTGGCTTATTTCACTAAGCATAATACTTTCTAATTCCATCCATGTTGTTGCAAAAGGTAGGAGTTCCTTCTTTCTTTCTGCTGTGTAGTATTTCATTGTGTAAATGTACCAAAGTTTTTTGATCCATTCATCCACTGATGGGCACTTAGGCTGTTTCTAGCACTTGGCTATTGTAAATAGCACTGCTATGAACATAGGGGTATATAGGTTCTTATGAATTGATATTTCAGGGTTCTTCGTGTATACAGCCCTAATAGTGAATTCACTGGATCAAAAGGCAGTTCAATTTTTAGTCTTCTAAGGAAATTCCGTACTGTTTTCCATAATGGCTGCATCAGTCTGCGTTCCCACCAACAGTACACCAGGGTTCCCTTTTCCCCACATCCTCACCAACACTTGTTGTTTGTTGATTTGTTGATGATTGCCTTTCTGACAGGTGTGAGGTGGTATCTTATTGTGGTTTAAATTTGCATCTCTCTGATGGCTAGTGATGTTGAGCACTCTTTAATATGCCTATGGGCCTTTCGTATGTCTTGGCTGGAGAAGTGTCTTTTCAGGTCCTTTGCCCATTTTTTAATTGGTATTGAGTCATGTTAGTTCTTTACATATTTTGGATATCAAACCCTTTTCTGAGGATTTGTTGGCAAATATGTTTTCCCATATAGTTGGTTCTCTTTCAATTTTGCTGGTGTTTTCTTTAGCTGAACAGAAACTTTTCAGTTTGAGATAATCCTAATTGTTTATTTGTTCCTTTATTTCCTTTGTCCTTGAAGAAGTATCAGTACACATATTTCTGCATAGGATATCTGAAATTTTACTGCCTATGTTTTCCTCTAGGAATTGTATGATGTCACAGCCTATGTTTAAGTCCTTTAGCTATCTTGAGTTTATCCTGGTGTATGGTATAAATTGGTGGTCTAGTTTTATTATTATTATTATATTTTGCATGTTGATGTCCAGTTCTCCCAACATCACTTGTTGAAGAGACTGTTTTTACTTCATTTTATGTTCCTTCCCCCTTTGTTGAATATTAATTGACCATAGAGTCCTGGGTTTATTTCTGGGCTCTCTATTCTGTTCCATTGATCTATATGTCTAGTCTTATACCAATACCAGATTGTTTTGATTACAGTAGCTTTGTAGTATAATTTGATGTCCAGTATTATGATTCCTCCTACCTTGTTCTTCTTTCTCAAGGTTGCTGTGGCTATTTGTGGTTGTTTTTGTCTCCATATACATTTTGAAGTATTTTTTCTAGATCTGTGAAATATGTCATTGGTATTTTAATTGGGATTGCATTGAATCTATTATTTAATTTTATCATATTTTGTCCATTACCAAGTAAGTAGTCCCCTTGTACCCCCTCTTCCTCACAATCACCACACTGTTGATGTGTCCATGAGTTTCTATTTGCACAGCTATTTTGTTTAGAATTGCGGCTATAAAAAAGTTTCAATTCTACTGACTTCTCATAATTTAATCTTAAGTGTTATTAAATTTGTTGACTAAGAGATCTTTATCTCATTATAAACAACCCATTTTTTCAATGTGATTTCTTTTAAGATTTTTCTTTTTGTTTTGCTGTTCCAAAATTTTACTAAAATGTATCTCTACTTATGAAATTATTTTATTTATCCATTTGAATATACATTTTCTCCCCATTCTCACTATTCTTTTTTTAAAATGTTTTTGTTATATGTGGTATCTTTATTTTATTATGTTTTATTCATCTTTTCTACATTATCTTTCTCTTTACCTCTCTGCAACATTAATGTAACTTTAACCTCCCTACTTTTTGCCTCTTTACCTGTATCTAATTGACTATTTTTCTTCATCTGTTTTTAATTTAGATCTTTGCAAATGTCTTTTTCCTTAGTGCCTGGTTTTCTTAGTATTTTGCTTTCTTTTTCATAAAGTTTAATTCATTTTTTGTCTGTAATTATTTTTCAATTACTTCCTTTCTATTCTTTCCTTAGATTATTGTGCCCTCTCTCAAATTCTTGGCATATCTTTTCTAATCTAAGTGGATAATGTCTATAAGCATTATGCAATTTTATAAGTGTGAGTTCATTTTTATATGGGCCATGTTGTGTCAGGGTGACCGTAGCCAGGATCCCCGCCTCCATATGTATGTATTTTCCCAGGTTGCCCTTATCTAAGAGATTTTCTTGCTATCTCACAGTTCTAGTTGGCTATGTGCCACTTTCCAATTTCATAACTAGGAGCCCCCTCGTTGTTCCGGTAGCGCAGATATTTTTGGCTTCCATGACTCCCATGTTCTCTTCAGCGCTGCCCCGAGGCTGAATGCAGATCCTGTTTGCCCTGTCTTTGCTACTGTGAGACTGAGGCACATTTGACCCCTGTTCTTGCCTGCTGCCTCCAGAGTAAACTGGAATGGATTCCCTCCCCAGAGCACCATGGTTGGTTTTCAGGCTGGCAGAGTCCAGAGGAGACCTGCATGGAGCTGAGCTGCTGTGCCACAGGACGCTCTCCCTGCGGGAATCCCTTGGCCAGCTTGTGGGGTATCTCTTCAGAGCACTTTGCGTTTGCTCTTTCCACAGTCCCAGGTGTCCCATTCAGGGACTAATCTTTATGTTAATTTCTTGGCTTCAATTTTATTAAGCCAGATTTTGTACATTTGGTGGAAAAAACAAAAACAAACAAACAAACAAACAAAAAAACCCAGCACCTTTCTTCCCTTCTCACTCTGAGGTGGAGGATGCTTTTCCCGCCACTCTTACCAGAGGACCACCCTTGGAGGGCCCTATCACAACGTGGGTTTTCCAATTCTCACCCCTTGCTTTAAGTAGCCCAAGCTCTGTGCCCTCTCTGCACATAGATATTCAGGCACAAATCCCTATCCCCACCCCACCCCACTGAGCATCAACACTAACTTATTGTTCCAAATTTTGGGTCCACTTTCATGTTAGTATCTAGAGGTATTGCTTTCTTTCTTGGAGGTATATAGTATTGGATAGAACAGAATGCTTGTTTCATTTTTACAGAATTTCTATGTGCTTTAGAAAGAGGACTTTAAATCAACACCTCAGACATATTGTTATACCTGGAAGTTTAATATCCTACTTTGTAAGTGACTTTACTTACCCTTAAAATGCACATTAAAATTATTTGTAGTGGCATAATTATGCCATGTAACCTTGTTCAGAACTAAGCAATATAAATGGAGAATTCTACTAAGCGAAGCTTCTTTCAGATTCCTAATAAAAAAGAAAATGAACTTACTCTTTTTTCCTGTCTGAAAATTTAGGCAATGCCTGAGGGTGGAGCAGCAGCCTTGTAGCCAGGACAGTAAATGTAACATTCTAACCATGGTAATGCAGGAACACAGAGATGCCTGGGTCCTAGACCACATGCTGTAGATCGGACTTTCAACACTGTGTGTGGCAAAACAAAAAACAAAAAAACAAAAAACAAAAAAAACATTTTTTCAGACTCTAGTAAATGCAGCAAAATGCAATTCAGATTGGTACTATAAATGGCAGCTTCAAATAAATAAGTTTATCAGTTATTTTTTATATATTGGTATAGCTCAGTGGATTAAGTACCAGCCTGCAAACCCAAGGGTCAGTTTCCCAGTCAAATTCCCAGTCAGGGCACATACCCAGGTTGCAAGCCAGGTCTCCATCCAGGTCCATAGCTGGAGGCAGGTGAAAGGCAACCATACATTGATGTTTCTCTCCCTTTCTTCCTCCCTCCCTTCCCCTTTGTCTAAAAATAATGAATAAAATCTTTAAAAATAAATTAAATATGTAGCTTCAACTCTTTTGTCTCTAAATTGCAAAGTAGAAATGTGAGACTAGCTACTATACTTGACAGCATTAAACTATTTTCATGTTTAGGACATAAAACACCCTATACTCTTAGCACATGAAAAAAATACTTTCCTCTGAAAATACTGTGATTTTTCATGTCGCCATGTCTTTTCACCTATTGTCATCCCAGCCAACCTGTTCACTATACACTCAACAAATCCTACTATTTAATAATGTTTGCTTATTGATGTGTCTGCCTTACAAAATGACTAATTCCTTCAAAACAGAAGATATGCTCTAATAATTTTATATTCCCAGCATATAAAACACTCTCTGGTATCCCTAATTAATTTATTTCCTCACTTATTCTTTAAATGAGCAAATATTATATTAGATTACTGATAACCTACTAAGTGCCAGGCCTTTTCTTGGTGCTGGTAACATAGCAACAAGCAAAAGAGACTCAAATCTTGGCTCCTGTGCACTTGGTAATTTATGCTCCGTCGATTTTGACTGTGAAACAAAATACACTTACTGAAATCTTTTCCTTTTTTAAACATACAGGAAAACAGTGATATAATATTGAAAAGAAACCTATGAAAATTATATTTTCTCAGGATGTGATTTGGTTCTTTTATTATTTTACTTTTCATGTTGTCTGGAGAACACTCATTGACGCATATAACTTTTAGCACATGTTGATGAATCCCAAAGCAATTATTTCTAGCACAGAACTTTCTCTTCAAATTCATAGCCTTCTTTAGATAACTTAATGTGGGTTCCACAAGGATAAAATTCTTTATCTTCATCCCCAAATATATTTATCTTCTTATATGATATACTTCGCAAAAATACCCTCCCTCACTCATTCATGCCTTTTAAAATAGACTACACAGGAGACTGGTGACTTTCCTATTAAAGTCCAGCTTCTTAGCACAGCATTAAAAACATGGGGAGCAGCTTAGACAAGAACCTAGTATAAAGGAACCATGGACATGGACAACAGGTGGGATTGACTTTGGGGGGAAGGGGTGGGTGGGGAGGGGGACAGAGGGGAGCAAAAAAGGGATGCATGTAATACAACAACAATAAAATTAGAAGAAAAAAAGAAAAAAAAAAAAAAAAAACATGGACCCTGAAAAGTTTCCAGCTGGAAATGTGGGCATTCCTCCACATATTTCTTTCTCCTACTTAAATGTCACTTCTATTTAAAAATCTCTCCCTCACTATTCCAAAGTAAGACCCTCAGATGCTCCTCCTCTGCTTTCTTAGCCCCTGTGCTCACCTCTATTACAACACATCAAAAAATGTTTTTAAAAAATGTTACATTTCCAGAGGCATTCTGTTTCCAATGGTTTAACAATGGTATAAGATGGTTCTAAGTTTAAAAAAAGGGAAGAGAGATAAAAACGAACAAAAAGGGAAACCTTTGCCTTTTTCTTCCAAAAATCACTCTTTGATTTGCAAAAATGTTGTATTTTTCTCATTTTCATGTTTTTCATCTAGCCTTCTGAAACTAGCAACAACAAAAAAAGGAAATTTTACATTCCATTAATACAAATAGCTTATAACAATAACATACTTAGAAAAAAATCATGTTTAAAAGTAAACTGATAAATTTTAAATTATTTTCTGAGGAATATTTGGTTTTATGTTTAATAAACTAAACATGCAATAAAATTAGCAGGTTGAATTCTTTATGTTGCATTTTCATATCCATGCAGTGTTGTAAGTTACAGACATACCTAAAACAAGTCAGTTTCCATAAGAAACTGTATTTTAGAAAATCATGTAATATTTTAATATATAAATACAAATTCCACAGAAAATAGAAATCCAGGAGGAAAATGGGCATTCTAAGATTGTATTATATCACCTCCTGACAAATTTAACAGATTTAAAATTAATAACTCTGTTTTTAAGTTAATTCAGTTTTGAAAAAAAAAAAAAGAAAACCTAAAAACGTTCTCAATTTTTTCTATTTTTTTGCAATACTATTAAATCTCACTTATATATATTTTTTCATTTATCTCAAGAAATACTCTAAATACTTGAGACAGTAGGCAGAATATATCAAATCAAATATTCCCCATAACTTCTCCCTCATCCCCCATAATAGTAGGCTATGAAAATTTACACAAGCCTTATGCCTCTTTCCTTTTTGCCTTATTTCTTATATTTATCCCTTTGTGGTTTTCTTAAATTCTGCTGCATCTTGAACACTTATATTTCCTTGACATCTGGAGTACCAGTTGATTCAGTGTCAAGTACATAAAGCCTGGATGCTCCTTAATCTTGTTCTTCCTAGGAACCTTAGAAATCTACCAATCATGGGTGACAGTGTAGTGAGCTGGAAAATAGGACTGAGTGATTTTAAGCAATTAGTCCATAGATCCAAAGATGTGAGTGAGCTTCTCTCTACACAGACAGGAAGTACCACAAGGGTAGAAAATTGTATGTGAGTGTGTGTGTGTATGTGTGTGTGTGTGTATCAGGTATATATCCATCTTTATTTATGTATAAATTATAATATATAGGGGGACCCAGAAATTGGATTTATTTATAAAAATTATGTATTTATTCTTACATTTTTAAACCAGTCATCTTCAAAGTACTCATTTGATTTTTTAAAAAAGATTTTACTCACCATCTTTAGAGAGAGGGGAAGGGAGAGAGGCAGAGAGGGAAAGAGACATCAATGTATGGTTGCCTTTCACCTGCCTCCAGCTACAGACCTGGCTGGAGACTTGGCTTGGAACCTGATTATGTGCCCTGGCTGGGGAATCAAACCTGTAACCTTTGGGTTCACAGGCCAGCACCTTATCCACTGTGCCACCAGCCAGTACTCTTCACTTGATGCATTACACCTATTGAGGCTTTTTATCCACTTCTCAAAACAGTTTTGGAACTCATAGATTTTGATTTTATGCCTTTTAGTGCTTCTGATATTTTTTGTTTCACCTCTTCTACATTGGCAAACATTTGCCTTTGATGACTTTTTCATCTGGGGAAACAAAAAATGTTACTCAGGGTGTGATTGGGTGAATAGGGAAGGTGGAGCATGGGGATCATGCCATTTCTAGTCAAAGACTGCTGAACATTCACCATGGTATGTGCAGGTGAACTTATAAATTACCCATCATAAACTGGGCAGACATGTTGAAAGAATCTTTAAAAAATTCACTTAAGCTGAACTCAGCCTCTCACAACAATACCAGCTAGTACACTGATACAGATGTGTTCCTAGAACACTCACCTAGTAGGGGAAGTCTGTACTCCAAGGGATCCACCCTTCAGAAGGTAATTCCACTTTTTGGCTGTCCACCCTTGTATTCTTTTTTTTAAAGGTTTTATTTATTATTTTTAGAGAGAGGGGAAGGGAGAGAGGCAGAAAAGGAGAGAGACAACAATGTATGGTTGCCTTTCACCTGCTTCCAGCTAAGGACCTGGCTGGAGACCTCACTTGCAACCTGATTATGTGCCCTGGCTGGGAATTAAACTGCCCTTGTATTCTTATACCCAGCTTCTCCTAGCATATATGCCTAAAACATATATGGAATGTGCAGCCAGAAACATGTCCTGTTTTAAACAGGACAGCTTATGCAAAATATGCTTCTTAGTATCAAGAAGCATATCTTCTTATATCACTTGGGTGAGTTCATACTATGAACTCTGATAGAAAGCCAGGAGAATATAAGTAAACTTCATAACAAAATTCTGTTTTCATTCTTTCCTCTAATTTTGGCTGTCCTAATTAAGTTCCTCTTAGGACTCCTTTGTAGTTTTTATTTTTAAACAAATTTGAGGACGTTGTACCTAATGCCCACTAACTTCATCCTGGAAAAGAAGCAATGTTTTCTTCAGTCCAAGGAAACTGTCCCTTTAACAATTCATATTTTTATTATTGACAATTGCCTTCCTATATTAGTAAAATCTGAAATTACACAACTTACCCAATCTTGCCTTTATCCCCCTCCTATTACTGTCTTTGTTAAGACTGGTGCATTTCCTTAGCTTGGTAAACTGGCAACCAAAGAATTAAGAATTGATGGTCACTTTCCATCATAATAGTGGGTGTCAACTCACATAATATCCCAATTTTGTCACCAAGATGCAATCAATGAGTTCAGTTATATCTGCAAAATGAACGTTATGCTACCTGCTTCAGTGATGGTGATGTTGTGGGGTGTTCTCACAGCTGGCTACAGGGGAGAAAGTGAGAGCAGCCAGGGCCACAATTCATCAAGAGTTCCCTGGACCTGTGAATAAGCATATCCACTCATTTCTGTATCAAAGTGGAGGTCACAAGAGAGAGTAGTTCTACAGAAACAGCCCTGAAGGAGACCAATTGAATAGTGTAGCTGTGGATTTCCAGAAATTCTGTGAGACATTGTGACAGTAATTGTCACTGAGCATTGATTATGGCTGACATGTTTGATATTGTTTTGAATTATTTAATTTCTTCAAGCTCCTTCCAACATTTCTAGAATTTTAAAGAGAGTCATAAACTCCAAAAGGTTAACGTGGAACCACTGCATCCATAAATTAATTCATTTGAAAAGAAGCCTAATATTTTCTTTTGCATTAAAGAGAATATAATCACTACATCTGGAGATTATACTAACAGTTTAACAGTTTTGGTTTGTCTGTGGGGCATAGCAAACTACCCAAAACTTATTGGCTTAATATAGTGACATTTATTTTACTCCAGAACCTGTAACTTGTGCAGGACTTGGTGGGGGCAGCTTATCTCCCCCACACAGGTATCCACTGGAATCATCCAAAGATGGGGTGAGGGGGTAGAGTCATTTCAAGGCTCAGTTACTCACATCTATGGCTCTTAATGTGGCTGTAGACTGGGATTTTAGCTGGGAATATCAATCATAGCAATGATACTACCCTCTCCATTTAATCTGGGTTTCCTTAAGACATGTTATCATTTCCAAGGGCAAGTGTACCTAGAGAGGGAGAAAAATGGAAGCTGCATCACCTTTTATGACCCAGCATTAAAAGTCATGCAATATCATGTCCTCTACATACTATTCGTCAAAATACAATAGTCACATAGACTCCCAATTTCCAGAGAAAGGGAATGGATGCTACCTCATAGTATGAGATTGCCAAAGTTCTTCAAGAGTATGTCAGACCAAAGACTTCCAGCCAAGATAGAGGCATAGGCAGACACTCTGTGTCTCCCTCACAACTAAAAGACACTTACATCTACTTTAAAACTAAATTAAAACAATGCAGAAATTTCAGAAAATTGAACTACATGGAAGTGCAACAAAGAAAGAAATAAAGAAATGCTCAGCCAGACAGGTAGGAGGGGTGGAACTGCGGAGGAGATTGGCAGCACCAGCACCAGAGCTGAAGCTGCAATAAAAAGCTCTGTCATACATTTAAACCTTAGAAATGATCCCAGGTACAGACTTCACAGCCCACGGTTCCATTGCCAGGGAGAAATAGAGCAGCATTGCTTCTGACTTTGAAAACGTGTGGGGGTTGGAGCAGATGAAGAAACTACCAGTCTCAATGGGCAAGAAGCATTGTTTCCTCTAAGTTTCCTCTCTAACATACATCGCCACAACATGGTGAAACAGGTCACCCCACACTAATGATTCCTAAGGCTTTGCTCCTTACAATGTAACAAGTGCTACAGAACTACCAAAGACACAAAAGCAAACATAGAGCTGTCAAGTTCAGGAGACAGAAAGGTATTCCCCTAAAAAGGGAGCAGATCAAGGTTCCAGTGAAAGAACTGAGCAATGAAGAGATAGCCAACCTAACAGCCAAAGAGTTGGCTAACCTAACAGAGTTCAAAATGCTGATGATTAAGATGTTCACAGACTTCACAAATATGCTTAAATACAGCAAATGCAGACAGGAAGAAGTGAAGGCTAGGCTATGTGACGTGAAGAAAAATCCACATGAAGCCAAGGGTGAAGGGAAGGAAACTGTGATTCAAAAAATGATTTAGAACAAAAGGAAGAAATAATCAACCAGCATAGAAAGAGGAAGCAAGCATTGAAAAACACAAGGAGAGGTGTAGGAACCTCTGGGACAACTTTAAACATGCCAATATCTGAACCACAGGGGTGTCAAAAGGAGAAGAGGAAGAGCTATAAATTGAAAACCTATGTGAAGAAAATAAGGAAAGAAAACTTCCTAATTTGGTGAAGGAAATAAACATACAAGTCCATGAAGAATAGAGTCCCAAACAAACTAGACACAAGGAGGACCACACCAACACACATCATAATTAAAATGCCAAAGGTTAAAGATAAACAGAATCTTAAAAGCAGCAAGAGAAAAAGTTACCTATAAAAGGGTTCCTATAAGACTATCAGCTGGTTTCTCAAAAGAAACTTTTCAGGCAAAAAGGGATTGGCAAGAAATATTCAAAGTAATGAAAAGCAAAGACCTACAGTGAAAGTTACTCTATCCAACAAAGTTATCATTCAGAATGAAAAGGCAGATAAAGTGCCTCCCAGACAAGGTAAAGCTAAAGGAATTCATCACCATCAAGCCATCATTATATGAAATGTTAAAGGGACTTACTTAAGAAAAAGAGGCTCAAAATTATTAACATTAAAAAGACTTTTAAAAAAAGACAAAAAACTCACAACTATCAATAACAGAATCTAAAAAATAAAAACAAAAACTAAGCAGGCAACTAGAGAGGGAACAGAATCAAAGATATGAGGAACAGAATAACTTGAGGCCAAAGAGTCAGAGATACAACTATCCTCAAAGGCTCATCAACAAGCGCCAACTTGCCTAAAAACAGCAGTGCTAAAGATATACTGAAAGCCTACACTTTGTCTACTGATTCCTCTAGCTATTCAACAAATGACAGATTGACTTAAAAAACAGTGCTGTAGGGGAGCCAGGCACACATCATAGAGGCGGAGGTGAAAACCTCTGCAGAGAGCTGGACTGCATGGAGGGTTAGCCTTCACTGGCAGGTGACCAGGGGGTCCCCCGGGGAGCCAGGCGCTGTTGGTGAACAGGGGCTATCTCCTCCAGGAGCTGTAGGCATTAGGGTCAGCCATCACAGGAGCAAATGAAATTGCAGGCCACCCCCGTTGGAGCCAGGTACCCATTATAGGCAGAAACCTTCTCGAGGAGTTGGAGTGGGAGGAACAGCCATAGATACCACAGAAGCATCCTGCAGGTCTTCACACAGAACCAGTGAGAGAAGGGAGGGCCCCAAAACACCAGCAGCGTAGAAACTCACTTAGGCCATTGGAGGCTCAGCCTACATGGGGGCTGGCACTCAGAATCAGCCCTGACTGTGACACTCAGAGGCCCTGCCACTCCAAGACCACACAGCCTGACTATAGACTGCAGAGACTTGATCAAGAAAAAGAGGCAGGCTCAGGAAATGGATCGTTGCTAATCTCAAGCACCTGAGTTACACCAAAAGCTACATGAACTATTAATCCCTAACAAGCAGCTCAAAAACAGTGTATGAGATGGATAGAATGAGTGTCTCTAAATCAACCAACTGGAGGGAAAGGAGCAACACATACAACCAATCCAAAATACAATCAGACAGACCAATTTAATGCCATAAAGGCCACCCCAAGAGCAACAAGTGGAGGACATCTAGGAGACTGAAAAACTGAACTCTGCAAATCTCCTAACACAGAAGGTTGTTCCACAAAGGCAGGGATCAAAGCAGATTAATCCAAGACAAAACCAAGCAACAACAGACACCCAAAATGGGGGGAAAAGAATCAGTCAATCACCAAAAAGAAGGGAGGAATCCCCAGAAAGATCACTAAATGAAATAGAGGCATACAAACTATCAGATATGAAATTCAAAACAACAATGATAGAGAAGCGCAATGAGCTCAGCCAGCTCAAAAAAAACTAAAAACAACTCCAGGGGAACTACAAAGCACTCCAAGGAAGCTACAAGGAACTTACTCCACCAGCTACACCAGCATTAAAAGGACTTAGAAACTATCAGTAAGAACCAGGAGGAAATGAAGAATACAATTTCTGAATTGAAGAATACAGTAGAAGGAATCAACAGTAGGCTAGAGGAAGCAGAGGACCAGATTAGCGAGTTGGAGGATAATGTAGACAAATACCCCAAGACAGTACAAGAGAATAAAAAAAGGCTGAATAAGACTGAAGAGGGGTTAAGAGAGCTGCAGGACAACATGAAACATCCATAACATAGGGATACCAGAAGGACCAGAGAAACAAGGAATGGAAAACCTGTTCAAAAAAGTAATGACAGAAAATTTTCCTAACATGACGAGTGAAAACATTACTCAAGTTCAGGAAGCAGAGAGGGTCCTTATGAATATCAACCCAAACACACCCACTCCAAGACACATTATAATTAAAATGGCAAATTTCAGAGACAAAGAGAGAATACTAAAAGCATCAAAAGAGAAACACCAAATAACATATAAGGGGCTCCAATAAGGTCATCAAATGATTATTCACCAGAAACAATACAAGCCAGAAGGGAATGACAAAAAATATTCCAAGTAATGGGAAACAAAGGCCTGTGACCAAGAATACTCTACCAGCAAGGTTCTCATTCAAAATGGAAGGAGAAATAAGGAGATTCCCAGACAGAAGACTAAAAGAGTACATCTCTACCAAACCAGCATTGCAAGAAATGCTAAAGGGTCTGCTTTAACAAAATGAAGAACAGAGAAAGACAGAGAGGAACACAGGTACAAAGTGGGAAAATGGCAGTAAATATCAATCAATAATAACCTTAAATGTAAACAGAATAAATGTGCCAGTCTAAAGACATATGATAGCTGAATGGATAAAAAAACATGACCCAAATGTATGCTGTCTTCAAGAGACCCACTTCAGAACAAAAGATCGACACAGATTGAAAGTGAAGGGATGGAAAAATATATATCAAGCAAATGGACATGAAAAAAGGCTGGAATAGCAATACTTATTTCAGACAAAATAGATTTTATGATGAAGGCCATAAAAAGAGATAAAGAAGGACATTTCATAATACTTAAGGGAACAATCCATCAAGAGAAAATAACTCTGGTAAACATATATATACCCAACATAGGAGCTCTGAAATATATAAGAAAAATCTTGGAGGACTTCAAGAAGGATATAGACAGCAACATACTAATAGTAGAGGATTTTAATAACCCACTATCAACAATAAACAGATCTTCCAAACAAAAAAATCACTAAGGATGTTGTGGCATTGAACAATACTCTAGAGGAAATGGATCTAACTGATGTATACAGAGTCTTTTACCCCAAAGAAGCAAAATACACATTATTTTCAAATGCACATGGAGTAGTCTCTAAGCTAGACTACATGGTAGGTCACAAGACAAGCCTCCACAAATACAGGAAAATTGAAATTATACCAAGCATCTTCTCAGATCACAATGGATTGAAACTAGAAACCAATCTCAAGGGAAAAAACCAAAGACACTCTAACTCATGGAGACTGAATAACATGCTTTTAAGTAATGAATGGCTTAACAATGGGATCAAAAATGAAATCGAAAAGTTTCTGGGAACAAATGATGACGAATACACAACAGCCCAAAGCCTATAGGACATAGCAAAGGCAGTTCTCAGAGGGAAATTCATAGCAATACAGGCCTGCCTTAAAAGAATACTAGAAGCTTGTACAAAAAAACCTAACCATGAAGCTTCAAGAACAAGAGGAGCAACAACAAATAAAGCCCAGAGCAAGTAGACAGAAGGAAGTCATCAAGATCAGAGCAGAACTAAACAACTTAGAGACACAAACTACAATCTGAAGAATCAACAAGTCTAGGAGCTGGTTCTTGGAAAAAATAAACCAAATTGGCAAGCCTTTATCCAGACTCATCAAGAAAAAGGGAGAGAGGACCCAAATAAACAGAATCAGAAATGACAGAGGAGAAATCACAACTGAGACTTCAGAAATACAAAGAATTGTAAGAAATTACTACAAACAACTATATAACAAGAAATAGGACAACCTGGGTGAAATGGATACATTTCTGGAAATGTATAATCTACCAAATCTGAATCCAGAAGAAGCAGAAATTCTGAATAGTCCAATAACAACTAGTGAAATTAAAGAAGTAATCCAAAATCTCCCAAAGCACCAAGCAGATGCAGATGGATACACAGGTGATTCTACAAAACATTTAAAGAAGAACTAAGTCCTATCCTTCTCAACCTATTCCAAAAAATCCAACAACAGGGAAGACTCCCAAACACTCTCTATGAGGCCAATATTTTTCTAATCCAAAAACCAGGTCAAGACACAACTAAGAAAGAAAACTATAGGCCAATATCTCTGATGAACATGCATGCTAATATTCTCAACAAAATATTGGCCAACCAGATCCATCAATACATTACAAAGATCATACACCATGATCAAGTGGGTTTCATCCCAGGGATGCAAGGATGGTACAACATTTGCAAAACAATAAATGTAATACACCACATTAACAAAATGAAAGACAAAAATCATATGATCATATCAATAGATGCTGAAAAAGCATTTGATAAAGCATTTGATAATGACAGCAACCATTTATGATAAAAACCCTCAGCAAAATGGGAATAGAGGGAGCATACCTCAACATCATAAAGGCCATCTATGAGAAACCTGAAGTCAACATCATACTCAATGGGCAAAAACTAAAAGCTTTCCCCCTAAGATCAAGAATGAGACAAGGCTGTTCACTTTCTGCACTTCTGTTCAACATCATTTTGAAAGTTCTAGTCATAGCTATCAGAGAAGAAAAAAGAATCAAAGGTATCCAAATTGGAAAGGAGGAAGTCAAAATGTTATTATTTGCAGATAATATGATAGTGTACACACAAAACCCGATAGGCTCCACCAAAAACTTACTCAATCTAATAAACAAATTTAGCAAAATAGCTGGATATAAAGTCAATGTCCAGAAATCTAAAGAATTTTTATATACCAATAATGAAACATCAGAAATAGAAGCTAGAAAACAAATCCCATTTACCATAGCAACAAGAAAAATAAAGTACTTAGGAATAAATTTAACCAAAAAGGTAAAAGATCTGTACTCAGAAAACTACAGATCATTAAAGAAAGAAATTAGGGAAGATACAAATAAATGGAAGCATATACCATGTTCATGGATGGGAAGAATTAATATCATTAAAATGTCCATACTACTCAAAGCAATCTATAAATTCAATGCAATTCCAATTAAAATACCAAGGACAGACTTCACAGAGATAGATAAATACTTCAGAATTTTATATGGAGCCATAAATGCCCACAAATAGCCTCAGCAATCTTGATAAAAAAGAACAAGGTAGAAGGAATCACAATACTGGACATCAACTATACTACAAAGCTACTGTCATCAAAACTATCTGGTACTGGCATAAGAATAGCCATATAGATCAACGGAACAGAATAGAGAGCCCAGAAATAAACCCAGGACTCTATGGTCAATTACCACTCAACAAAGGGGGAAGGAACATAAAATGGAGTAAAAAAAGTCTCTTCAACAAGTGGTGTTGGGAGAACTGAACAGCAACATACAAAAAGATAAAACTAGACCACCAACTTATACCATACGCCAGAATAAACTCAAGATGGATAAAGGACTTAAACATAAGCAGTGCCACCATAAAGGTCCTGGAGAGAATTATAGGCAGTACAATCTTAGATATCCTATGCAGAAATATGTTTACTAATACTTCTACAAGGGCAAAGGAAATCAAGAAACAAATCAACAAATGGAACTATATCAAACCGAAAAGTTTCTGTTCAGCCAAATAAAGCAGCAAAATTCAAAGGGAACCAGCTATATGGGAAAACATATTTGCCAATGATACCTCACACAAGGGTTTGATCTCCAAAATATATAAAGAACTAATGTGACTTAACACCAGGGAGACAGACAGCCCAATCAAAAAATTGGCAAAAGACCTGAACAGACTACTCACTGAGGAAGACATACAAAGGGCCCAGAGGCATATGAAAGAATGCTCAACATCACTAGCCATCAAAGAGATGCAAATTAAAACCATAAAAAGATACATACCACCTCACACTTGTCAGAATGGCAATTATCATCAAATCGACAAACAAATGTTGCCCAGGATGCGGAGAAGAGGGAACCCTGGTGCTCTGTTGGTGGGAAGGCAGGCTGGTGCAGCCACTATGGAAAACAGTATGGGGTTTCCTTCAAAAACTAAAAATGAAATTGCCTTTTGATCTAGCAATTCCACTACTGGGACTATACCCGAAGAACCCTGAAACACCAATTCATAAGAACCTATGTACCACTATGTTCATAGCAGTGCTATTTACAATAGCCAAGTGCTAGAAATAGCCTAAGTGCCTATCGGTGGTTGATTGGATCAAAAACTTTAGTACAGGCCCTGGCTGGTAGCACAGTGGTTAAGGCGCCGGCCTGCGAACCCAAAGGTCGCAGGTTCGATTCCCCAGCCAGCGCACATAACCAGGTTGCAAGCCAGGTCTCCAGTCAGGTCTGTACCTGGAGGCAGGTGAAAGGCAACCATACACTGATATCTCTCTCCCTCTCTGCCTCTCTCCCTTCCCCTCTTTCTAAAAATAATGAAATAAAATCTTA
>PVIW01006229.1:0-90916 GCA_004026585.1 Noctilio leporinus | reverse complement strand
AGCCTAAGTGCCCATCAGTGGATGATTGGATCAAAAAACTTTGGTACATTTACACAATGGAATACTACACAGCAGAAAGAAAGAAGGAACTCGTACCCTTTGCAACAACATGGATGGAACTGGAGAGTATTATGCTTAGTGAAATAAGCCAGTCAGTGAAGGACAAATACCATATGATCTCACCCATTACAGGACAATAATGAACAAAACAAAAAGGGGTGCAGTTAAGAACCTAGTATAAAGGAATCATGGACATGGACAACAGATTGTCTTTGGGGGGAATGGGTGGGTGGGGAGGGGGGACAGAGGGGAGCAAAAAGGGGATGGGTGTAATACAACAATAAAATTAAAAAAGAAAAAAAATGCTGCAATGAACATGTGGATGTAAATGTGTTTTTAAAATTAGTGTTTTTGGTTTCTTCTAATACGTCTGCAGAAAATGGAATTGCGGGTCCTTCTTTGTCTCTTTTTATAGGCTGTAATTTAAAGTCTTTTTTTTCCTAGTGTAAGTATTGCTACCCCAGTTTTATTCATTTTCACTTTTATGAAATGTCTTTTTAATCTCTTTAATTTCAGTCTGTATGTGTCTTTCAATCTGAAGTGAGAGTCTTACAGACAGTATATGTATGGGAATTTATGGGACTTGTTTTCTTATCCATTCAACTACCTTGTATCTCTTGATTGGAACATATAATCCAACTGCATTTAAATTAATTGTTTTTTATTTAATCTTTATTGTATTTTTTCATTACCATTTAGTCCCTTTAATATCCCATCCCCCTAGTAACCCATGTCCATGAGTCCTTTTTCCTCTATCTCCTACCCTTCCCTCCCACTAGCCATCATCTGATAGATATGTATTTACTGCCATTTTATTATTAATACTTCTTAAACTATTTTTTATCCTTCTTCTTAAAAAAGGCCCTGTAATATTTTTTGTAATACTGACTTGGTGGTTATGACCTCCTTTAGCTTTTTCTTGGCTGGATAGATGAGAGCTCCTCTGGGTAGAATAATCTTGGTTGTTGGTCCTTGCTTTTCATCACTTTGAATATTTCATGCCAATCCTTTCTGGCCTGCAAAGTTTCTGTTGAGAAATCAGCTGACCTTCTTATGGGAGCTCCTTTGTAGATAACTGCTTTTCTCTTACTGCTTTTAATATTCTTCAACCTTTTGCATTTTTTTATTATGGTGTGCCTTGATGTGGACCTCTCTGGGTTCAACTGGTTTAGGACACTCTGCACTTCCTGGACTTGTATGTCTGGTTCCTTTGCCAAGTTAGGAAAGTTTTCTATAATTATTTTTCAAGTAGGTTTTTAATTTCTTGCTCTCTTCTCCTTCCAGCAACCCCATGATACAAATGTTGTCACGCATTGAAGTTGTGCCAGAGGTCCTTTAAACTATCCTCATTTTCTTAAATTCTTTTTCCTTTTTGCTGTTCTGATTGGGTGATTTCTGCTACTTATATTCTTAATTGTTGATTTAATTCTCTGCTTCATCTAATCTACTATTTATTCCTTCCAGTGTACTTTTCATTTCAGTTGCTGTGTTTTTCATTGTCAGCTGTATTGTATCCTGACTGGTCCTTTTTTATGCCTTCTATTTCCATTTTTATCTTTTCTGTATTTTGTTGAAGGTCTCACTGAGTTTATTTTTTATCTAAGTTGTTGAGCCTCCTTATAACCAGTGTTGTAAACTCTGCATCTGATAGATTGCTTGTCCCTATTTTGTTTCCTTCTTTTTTTCTGGAGTTTTGTCCTGCTCTTTGTTTAGAGCTTTTTTTTTTTTTTTTTTTTTGGTCTCTCCTCTTTGTTTCTATCCTCTTTGTTTTTCTATTGGTCTCTTCCCTGTGTTTCTATCTATGTATGGGGGGGGGGGACTGCTATGTCTCCTCATGTCTGTGGAGCAGCCTTATGTAGTAGTTATCCTACAGGGCCCAGTGGCACAGCCTCTCTGGTCACCCAATAGAAGGACTCCAGCTGCCCCCTCCTTGCCCCCATTTATTCAGTGTGAATAACTCCTATTAGAGGTAAGTCTTTATTGTTGTTTTCATGTCAATGGGAGGGATTCACCCTCTGTACTAATGGGCTCAAAGAACCAGTCTCAGCTACAGTGGAGGAGCTGCTGTGCAGGTGCCCACTCCATGGTGCAGCACTTGCCTCAGCAGGGCTCTGGTGACTGTTGAGATTGTCCCTTATGTGTGTCACTCATGGCGGTACTCCAGAATGGTCTGAAGCTGTCCACTGGTTACACTGGCAATGGGGCCTCCAGAGTGGTGCAGGCCAATGCCAGATACTGCCCTGTGCTCTGTGTGGTGCCAACCAGGATGGGCTAAAGAGTGATGGGCGTATTGATTCCACTTGTATTGAGCATGGAGGTGCTGGGAGAAGTCAGCTGCAAACTGAGGCCAATTGAACTAGTTCTAGGCCTGGGGCTGCTCAGCAAATGGTACATGGCATGAAGAGACAGGTGCTATTTGTTTGGAATTTGCGGACCTTTGAGAGATTTTAGAATATTCTGTAGCATGAGCCAAGAATGGCTGTTTGTATGGAAAAGCCACTTAGGTGGCTTGGGGGGGGGGGGGCTCAAAATTTAGAAGGGATGAGGTCTCAGGGCAGAGTAAACAGTGTTAGCCCAGTTGATGAAGACTCAGATATGATGTCCTCCTGAATCTACCAGGGGAGGGCCCAGCAAAGGAACAGTGACTCCTACCAGCACACTTTGTCTAGAGAAAGCTGCCCCTTTAGCCCTTGCTTTGAAGTCAGACTATTAGTTCCTCCCAAACACCCTTGGTGCCTTTCCAACTTCTGCCCAGGCACAAAGCTCAGAATGAGTAAGTCCAAGCAAGTCCATTCATGGGCCTTGTGAGATAAACACCTGGGACTGCAGGAGCCTCTGTCTCCCTCAGCCTTAATCCCCACTGGTTTCCACAGCCATCAGGTAAGGGGCTTCTCATCCCAGCACTGGAACCCTGGACTGGGAAGCCTGGTGTGGGGCTGAGACTCCTCCCTTTTCGGGGGGTCCTCTGCAGCTGAACTGTCCCTCTCAATTTTTATCAGTTACATGTGAGTGTAGGACCAGCCCTTTCCAAGTCTCTGCCCCTTCTACCAGTCTGAATTTTGTTTCTTCTTTAAATCTTCAGTTGTAGAGACCTGATTTTAGGCAATTCTCAGTGGTAGTGGCTCTATAGTTTAATTGTAATTTTGATGTGGTTGTTGGAGGATGTGTGTAGTTCCTTTACTTAGTCTGCAATCTTTACAGGAAGCCAAGTTTAAATTCTTATGTTAAAAACTGATAAGGACAGCCCTGGCTGGTGGCACAGGCCTGCAAACCCAAAGGTCACTGGTTCTATTCCCCAGCCAGGGCACACAACCAGGTTGCAAGCCAGGTCTCCAGCCAGGTCTGTAGCTGGAGGCAGATGAAAGACAACCATACATTGAATCTCTTTCCCTCTCTGCCTCTCTCCCTTCCCCTCTCTCTAAAAATAATAAATAAAATATTAAAAAAAAAAACTTATAAGGACAATGAAAGAACTAATGCACTCAAAATGAGTCAAATGCTAATATAGTGAGACACAGAAATATTTCCACACATGAACATGAGTGTAAACATATATTTAAGGAAAGTGATCTAATTTGTTTTATTAAAGACTAACAAATGAGTTAAAAGAAAAACACTTTTGCGTTACTATTCTACTCAATTGTTAAAGCGTATACTTGATAGAATATGATGTATTCTGAGAGATTGTGTTATAAGATTGATCTAACATCAGTAAAAAATGTATATATTCAAATGCATGTAAGTATTTTGTTAATATTCATATTATCTAATTCTAGTTCTTATGGGGGGGAGGGGACAAAAATCCTGGAATTTATTTATAAAAATTGTGTACATGTTCCTTTTTTTTTTTTCGTGTGTGTGTGTACATGTTCTTACATTGCTTCAGTCACCTTCAAAGTAATCTCCATTTGATGCATTACACTAATGAGATGTTTTTACACAGCTCAAAACAGTTTTTGAACTGGTGGATTTTGATGCTTTTAGTGCTTCTGCTGTTTTTGTTTCACCTCTTCCATATAAGCAAAATATTTCTATTTGAACACTTTTTTCATCCAGGAAAACAAAAAAAGAAGTTACTAAGGGCAAAATTGGGTGAAAAGGGGGTGTGGAGCATGGGGTTAATGCCATTTTGGGTCAAAAACTTCTGAACACTCAGCGTGGTGTGAACAGATGCACTCATAAGTCACTCATCATAAAATCAGCAAATGTGTTGAAACAGTCTTCAAAAAACATTCATTGAAACCAAATGCAGCCTCTCACAACACTACTAGTGGGTGCACTGATACAAATGGATTCCTAGAACACTCACCCATCAGGGAAGCCTGGACTACAAGGGACACACCCTTCAGAAGATAATTCCAGTTATTTTGGGGGAGGGTCTTCCTTTGTATAAAACATCTTAAAATATATGTGTTTTGTACTAATCATTCTCTTAAAGAATTAATTTACTTGTGCTGAGTTAAAAAATTCAAAATTATAAACAGGAAAGATATGGTTTTCCATAAATAAAATAACCACAATATTTTAAAATATATTTTATGTTTATATATCTTAAGATTCAGCAATATAAGATTTCTTGAAGACTCTAAAACAGAAAGGAAACTATTATCCATACATTTGCAAGTTCTTCTTGAACAAATTGAACCTACTATGAAATTAGTAGTCTTACTACATGCTTTTGTTTATGGATTTCTTTATTGCAAAGAGGAAATTGCTTTTTATGTATGCTTACAAAGAAAATGTAGTTTATAAGGGATAATTTGAGAGAAATTTCAACTCATCTGTGAGTATCATATGCTGTCGGGAAAGTTTAGATAATACTGGTATGGTGGTTTAGTTGTACTGAGAGTCACTCTCTAAAACATTTCCAACCTGACTGAAAATGAATCAATATTTACTGATGAAAGATTATACAACTTTAAAAGAGGCAGACAAACTCTGAAATTTGTGTCTTACTGCCTGAAAGAAACTCCCATCAGTGTACTGTCTGTGAAATGAAGAATAAACTAGCATTACCTTTGACTTGCAATTGATTTTAGTTGTTGGAAGACACTAAACTAATCGATAGCAGTAATAATGGCAGGAACTAGGGTTTCATGTGTGAAATTTTACTAAAAATTATCTGTATTCAAAGCAACGTGAAGGTAATAGCACAATCTCTCTACCATGAAATGCTTCTCCAAATAGCTACAGTGATGTGTGAATCAATATGTCCAAAGCAGTGGATAATATGCAGAATTTTCCAACTGAGTACAATAGTACAAAATGCTGTTAGAAAGAGGAGAATCAGCCCCGGCTGGTGGCACAGTGGATAAGGCGCTGGCCTACGAACCCAGAGCTCACCGGTTTGATTCCCAGCCAGGGCAACATAACTAGGTTGCAAGCCAGGTCTCCAGCCAGGTCAGTAGCAAGAGGCTGGTGAAAGGCAACCATACCCTTATGTTTCTCTCCCTCTCTTCCTTTCTCCCTTTGCCTCTCTCTCTGAGAAATAATAAAATCTTTTAAAAAAAGATAGAATCAAAACTCTGAATTTTTAATTAGGCTGGTTTGGGCTGGAAGTGTAGAAGAACAAATTATAAAGTGTGCAAATATATTTGCTCACACAACTATTAAGTCCAGAGGTTCATCTGATTTAATCTAGCTAAATCCAGTGGCTCTATTCTGTATCTTTCCAATTTCCCTAACAATAAATTCATCTGTCTTTACTTCTAAGGTGAGGGATGCCTCATGATAACAAAATAACTATGGAATGTCAAAGTTTCACAATCCTATAACACAAAATCAACAGAATGGAAAATAATATATCCTATGCTTTATTTAGCTCTTCATCTTAGAATCAACCACATGCCAATTCTGGTGTCAAAGGGATTTTATAGTTAATTGGTTTAGGGATTACCACCAGATTTATCAGACTCATCCTGATAAGAAGCTGCCCTCTTTGAAAAAGATAAAAGTAATCAGGAAAAAAAAAATGAATATTTGCAAAAGTAGAAATAAAAAATTCATATGTTGGCAAATAAAAATATTACTAAACTCTGTTTTTAGCTTTCATGACTGAAGCAATAAAAATATACTGAGCCCTGGCTGGTGGCACAGTGGATAAGGCACTGTCCTGTAAATCCAGAGGTTGCTGGTTCGATTTCCCACCCAGGGCACATAGCCCAGGTTGCAAGCCAGTTCTCCAGCCAGGTCTATAGCTGGAGGCAAATGAAAGGCAACCTTACATTGATGTTTCCCTTTCCTTCTCTGCCTCTCTCCCTTCCCCTGTGTCTAAAAATAATAATTTTTTAAAAAGTCTTTAAAAATATATACTGAAAAAGCAAATATAAAGTTTATAAGAGGAACTGTCAAAAAGAATAAAGCCAATGTCCAAGTAAAATCTACCCAGTCTTTTAACATACTTATTTTGTAATGCACTCTTCTACTCATTGAGATTATATTCTAGCTAAGAAGAGACATGTGTCAACAGTTAAATGAACAAGGTAACTATATAATGCTAAAGATCTATGAAAGAAATGAACAGGGAGTGATTATAGAGAATAAGAGCTCTGACTACTTTTATTAGAATGATTAGAAAAAATCCCATTAGGAGATGACCTTTAAGCTTAAAAATAAATGTGGAAAAAAGGGAAAGGGCAGGCAACAGAATAAAGGATGTTGCAGAAAGAGAAAACAGTGGGTAAAGCCCATGCACACACACACAGGCATCTGTCTACGGAGCGACAGCTCACTCTGTTAAGGATGAATGTCAAGTTGATTGGTGCTTTGGACAAGAGAATAAGGTGGAAAGAATTGTTTAAGTGGAAATGATGGAAACTGGAAAAGGGTTGAAACATTAATTAGGTTGGGGCAGAGCCTCAAAGTAAAGGAGAAATGTGAACAAACAGGAGAAGCAAAAGAAAGAATAGGCCATTCAGAGCTCTGGGAGAAAACAAGTTTAGGCAGAAAATGCAAATACAGACTCAAGATGAATGCTTGCTTGACATTTTTGATAAAGGCAGGAAGGCCAGGTAGCTAAAGCAAAGTAAGCATGCCAAGAGGGCAGAAGAAGCTGAAGCATGTGTGGCATTGTATGGCCTCGTGAGAACTTTGACTTTTATTCTGAGTTCAAAGCCATTGGAAGATGAGTTGCATAAGATCAGCCACAATCTACATGATCTGACAGATTTTAAAAATCACTGAAACTGCTATGTTATGAATTTGAATGCAAAGGTTAAAGGACAAAACAGGGCACCTTATTAAGATGCTGTTGGCAAATATAAGTGGAAGATAAGGTTGATTAAGACAGAGCAGTAGCTTTGGAGAGGCAAGGGATTATTGGAGTCTATGTCTTAAAGCAAAAACAGAAAGGATTTATTGATGGATTAGATGTGGATTTAAACAAGAAATCTGTGTAAGGGAAAAATATCACTTCCAAATTTCTTAGGGAAATGGCCATTTCCAAGTATATATAAATATAATAATGAGATAATAATTGTTCTATGTATTGTAATTCTTTGTGTCTTATTTAATAACTTTCAGTTTCACTATTTTTTAACAAATATAAGTCCATAGTGGTGAGACTAATTTTACTTCTGGAAATATGTTACTTGTCTTAATACTGACCAATCACACCAGCATTATTTTATAAGTATTACCTATAATGAGGTTGCATGCTTTCTTGTAAGAGTTTTATGCAGAAGTATAATGATTGAAAAACACAGAAATTACAAAGCAATGAGTGAAAAAAATGTAACAAAAATTTAAAAGTGATCTTAAAATATTGCCAAAAGCTATATACACTAAATATAAAAAAATCAAAAGTTTTCTTTTTACTTTAACTTTTGCTGGAGTATAACATACACACAGGAAAAAATGTTTATACCATAAGTGAACAATTGATTAACTCTCACATGCTCGACACACCCAGCTAGTACTCACAAAAAGAAACACAAAATAAATAATAACTCAAAAACCATTTTTCTGCTCTCTTTTAATCACTATCTCCAATGGCTAAGCAACATCCTTACATGCAAAAGCAAATATTAGTGTTGCCTTTTGTAGTATTTTGCATATAAACAAATGTATTCAACATTATTCTTTTGTGTCAGGCTTTACTAACTCAACATAATCTTTGAAAGATTCATCTATATTGATTGGTTGAATTGTCAGTCTCATCAGTGTATGCTGTGGTAGGTAGCTTGTGTTGTCACAGATGGCCATAGCAGTGTTTCCCAGCCCTCATGCTGCAAAGTGACCCTGACACTTCCAAGGAACGGGGTCTAATTCCCCTCCCATTGAACTGTGGTGACTAATGATAGGCTTCTAATGAGAACCCTGTAGCTTAAAGTAGAGGGTGTGATTCACGACTTCAAAGACTAAGGCAAAAGAAACCTGCAGCTTTTACTTTGGCTTCTTGAAACACTACCTGTTCAAATGCTCCTTTTGGGAATTCTCCCTTCTTATAATGAAGCAGACATGCTCAAAAGTATTCTTGTAAGCCATGTGCAATTTTTCTAGTTGAGGACAGTCTTCTGGTAACCTCCATCAGACATTAAACTCAAGTGAAGAAACCTTTAGAAGCTTTTGGTTTCCAACCATTAATATCAACAACCCCAGCTATTAGAATCTTTACAGTTGAGGCCCTAGACATCAAGGGACAGAGAAAAAAGTCATCCCCCTGGTACCCTATGTGATCATAATGTTTGTTATCTTAATCTACTGAATTTGGAATGGTTTCATATGTAGCAATAAATAATCAGAACCTGTGATACCACAATTTATTAAGTTACCTGTGGATTAGAATTTGAATTGTTTCCAGTTTGTGCCTCTTGTGAATACTGCTTCCAAGAACATTATAGAATATATTGTCAAACCTACATAAATATTTGTGTTAGGTGATGTATCCATTACATCAGGTTAGAAGGTAGAACCAAGTCATTTTCCAAAGTAGATGTAACAATTTGCATTCCTACAAGTAGTATGTGAATCCTGATTATTAAAAAACCTTCTACACATTTGAAGTTTTCATCATTTTAAATTTTAGCTATTTCTCTTTATATATAGAAGCAATTTTCATTTGCATTCTCCTGATATTTTATATTATGAATAAATTGTTACATGTTAATTCATAATTTGGGTACTCACTTTTCAAAAGTAAACATTTCAACCTAAATTTCAATTGAGTTTTCTGTTTTTAAAATTAAAAATTCTTAGTTTTCTGAATCTATGTATTAAAAATAACTTTTGCTACTCTGTGGTTTATCCTTTCACTTCCTTAATGTCTTGAATGAACAAGAGATATTAATAATGTAATTTTTAAATTATTCTTATTTAAAGCTTATTTATATACTGTTTTATTTTTTCTGTATATACATTCTAACATTTTAATAGTATATATGATTCAGTTTCATATTGCAGGCAGTATTTTCAGAAGTGAAATTTTTAACTATTACTTATATGCTTTTGTAGGGATGAAAACATTTCCATGTATTATAAAGTATCTAACAAGTATTTTTGGCAAGTATAATCATTATCAATGTATTTGTCTGCCAGTTTCAGATAACATGATTTGTTTCATATTATATATTTCTGTCCATTTCTATTTTATAATGTATGCTCACATTAACTATAGTTTTGTTCTCTTAGACACAATTTTCTTTTCCATGTGGGTTCCTTCACTTGGTTTCATTATTATCTTCATTGACACTGCATCAGCTAATTAATTTTTCTTCTTCAAATGCCTGCCCTTTTTGTTCTTGTTTTTGTAGTTCAGCTGTTTTCTTTTTTTTAATTTATTTTATTATATTTTTCCATTACTATTTATCCCCCTTATATTACCCTTCCACAATCATTACACTGTTGTCCATGTCCATGAGTACTTTTTCCTTTTTGCTTGGTTCCTCCAACCCCTAACCACTCCCAACCATGGCTGTCATCAGCTCTCTATCTACGGACCTGTCTCTATTTTGCTTGTTAGCTCAGTTTGTTCATCGAGTTCCACATGAGTGAAATCATATGGTATTTGTCTTTTTCTGACTGGCTTATTTCACTTAGCATAATAGATTTTTATGCACTGTTTTAAAACTTTATGTGTAGCTGGTGGCACAGTGGCTAAGACACTGACCTGTGAACCCAAAAGTCACTGGTTTAATTACCAACCAGGGCATATAACCGGATTGTAAGCTAGGTCTCCAGCCAGGTCTGTAGCTGGAGGCAGGTGAAAGGCAACCATACATTGATGTTTCTCTCATCCTCTCTGCCTCTCTGCCTCTCTCCCTTCCTCTCTCTCCAAATATCTAAATAAAATAAAATCTTTAAAATTAAAAAAAAAAAATAGAATAAAAAAAAACTTTATGCTTAAACCAAAGTCATAAGCTATCTCTCTCCTAAGACTATATTGTTCTACCTTCATTTTATATTTTAAATAACATTGGAATTTTTGTGTTTAATGTGAGAGAGAAATATTGCACATGTAACAAATGGAAATAAGAGATCTACTTTTCTTTTTTGATAACTGAACAGACTGTCATTTCCTAATGCACTGCATTGTTGCCTTTGTCATAATCAGTATTGTATTTCAAAACTTCATTTTGTTCACCTGCAGTTTTCCAATCTCTGTTCTCCAATTATTTCTAAAAAACAGAAGTATAATAAGATCAGTCTTCTACTTATCTTTTTAAGGTTTTCAATGCCTAAAACAGTGGTTCTCCCAGTGTAATCCTTATAAATGCAAATTCTATGGGTTCTCTATCAAATGGAATGAATTGAATGTAGAGAAGAGTTAGGGTAGCAGAGCTTTAGAAATTACCTTTTAAGAAAAAGAAATGTCATGTATTATGCACTTAGAAATATGAGAACCACTGTTTCTCAAAAGACAATATTCCATAGTATTGGTGGAAATATGCAATGTTCTCTTTGATCTAGTTTCTGTTCTTTATTTTATGTTCTACTCATTTATATCTCCATTTGCATTTAACGTTAAAAATAAACAATTTTAATTACCAACATTCATACCATGTTATTTAATTCATTTATGTATTTGCATTTACAGTGCCATCCTCATAGGACATTCCACTACTTCTACAAAGACCTAATGAACCCCTTTTATATTTCAAAAACCAGCACATTATTTACACCTACTGTTCTGTCTTTACTTATATTGTTCTGTAACCTTTGCAGTCTCCACATAAAAATAATATCAATCTCCCTTCTTCATTTATTATTAAGGAAAAAGCTACATTGCTTATGATTAACTTCTATTTGCCAGACTTATACATAAACTGATCTGTTTTGCTTCTAAAAAGTTGCTGTTTAAAACTGAACAATGACTAACAGAAGAGCAAAACCTGTCCTAAAATCTCAGTCTGGTGAGAAGCTGTATTCACGATTATCATCCTTTCTGTTACAAAAACTTATTCAGCTGTACCTATTAGAAATCAGTAGAAAATTTTATTAAAACTAAGACCCCATATATAATGCTTCTTGAAAAGATTATCTTAGAATTCTTTGAAGTGATATATTGTTGAATGATAATATAAACAAATGTTTGGTTTTCTTTAAAAGTGTATGTGTTTTATAATTTTATAATTTGCAATTTAATAACTGCAGTTATATGAAAGAAGTATGGAGTAGAGAGCATTACTGCTTTTATAATGTAATCAATTTCTAATTTGTCCCAATATTAAAATATTTCCTGAGCCTTTGCTATTTGTGTTTGAGTACATTGAGGGATGGGAAATGGTGGTCATACTTACTTTGCATTCTTCACATAGCACATAACAATGCTGAACACAGAGCAGTTGCTTAATAATTCTTAATTAATGAACATTAGTTACTGTGCATATCAAGCTTATTGGAGTACCAATGAAATCAATAGGGACAGGTGACAAGAGACAACCTGGTTAGGCAAAGACTATCAAATGCCTCTTACAGCTCTGACTAATCATTCAAATTCACATATAATTTCATTTTTAACTCTACTGACAAATAGGTAAGGGATTAACAAGTGAATATTTATCAAACATTGACTTTGTTATGTACTTTTCAGTACTTTTTAGTACAGAAATAAGAATGTGTGGTATATATGCATTTTATAGATAAGTAAGCTGAGGGTCAATAAAGTTAAATAATGATTGATATTATTTAGTAATATAGTAGTGTGCACAGGGCTTAATGCCAGCCTGACTTTATTTTATTACTTAATATGCCTCACCTCTGTCCTTCCATTCCACTGACGTAATAGTGATTCTAAAGTCACTTAACTCCTAAAGCTGAATAGATGTGTATCTTACATCTCAGAAATTCCACTCCAAGGTTACATACATCACAGATTTATGTACATCCACTTACCAAACATAAGCACATATGTTTATAACAGCATAATTTGTAATAGTAAGAACTAGAAGTAACTTAAATTACCTAACAATACAATCAATCAATAAACTGTCATATAATTGCCTAGTGGAATGCAATACACAGAAAAAAAATTATTGACAGTTGCAACTGTATGAGTGATTTGGACAAACAAAATCATGCTGAAAAAAGCAGCCATTTAAACATTTAAAAGCACTATGTGATCTCATTCTCATGAAGTTCTGAAACAAGCTGAACTTCGCTCCAGGTGGTGAGTGGGTGGACTGCAGAAAGATGACAGGTTCTGGATACTAGTGCTGTGCTCTATATATTGACCTGAATCATCATGGCACATGTCTGTGTTCACTTGGTAAAAATTCAACTTATAACTTTTCTGGTTGTAGAATACTTAAATAAAATTTACCCCCTCCAATGAGTAAGTACAAACAATAAATAGTACATGAAGAGAACATATTTCCTTTGGCTTTATTATTTTAATATTTTTGGGGGGACATAAAGTGACAATAAATTTATAAACACAAGTAAGTTATATAATATCTGGCTAAAGGTTTGTAACATAGTCATGCTAAATAATATATCCTATATAATAGCTCAAGACTGCTGTTTTCTGAATTCTAAATATAAATAGTTTCATGGGGAGCCTTATTATTTCAGGTGTCCCCAAGATTGTTTAGTGGTTGGTTAGCGAACTGACACCTTTACCTGTATTGTCCTATTTTTTTGAATTAGTTAGAATGATAGTTTTCACTGCTACATCCTAAGAAAAAGATAACATGAAAAACAATACATTTTAAAATATTTTTCTTCCATATTAAAAGAAAATGTATGTAAACATTTATATTCTGGCAACCTTCACTGAAGATTAGCAATAAGAAAAGATGGAGGAAAACTTAAATTTAGATGTTCTTGTTTCTATAAAATATTTCTGATACTTTTGTCAATAGAGTCCTCCACTATTAAAGGGAAAATGGAGGGAGGGAAAAAGAGAAGAAAGGAGTCAAATGGGAGAGAGTGTGTCAAAGAGAGAGATTTTTCTAGGTAACACATCAATTCTTTATCTCTAGACCCAATATGATGGACTCGGTGCTAACTCCATCCCACACAAAAGTTCTTAGCCTTCCTGAGGGTAAAAAAAAAAATGTGCTTATGCACATTTCCCCTAAAGGAAAGTCATTTGCTCAGAATCTCACTCATTTTTTTATTCCACTAATAACTATTAAGTGGAAGGAAGCAACGGGAAAATTATTTTTCTATGATTATGAATTATGCACCAACATTAGAAGGCAGAAGAAGCTATTATCAGTTTTACTTTTAAAAAGAAAAAATGTCCCTTTGCATTTTTATTAACAGGATATAGTAAATCCAACATTAATTCTAGAGATATAGGCCATTGTGAGAAAATTCATTATTTTAGCATTATGATTAAATGAATAGAGATGAATAAGTACTATATGTTCAAAAGCTATTATTAAAATATCTCATTTGGAGAAAATTATTTCTTGCAATTATTCTGAACAATTTATATACATTCCTATACTTCTAAGTCTTTGTTTAAAATTGCATGTAAGCTTACTCATAATTTCTCATCAACAATAGTAAGAGTAAAATATAATTATAGATCAGTTTAAAATGACTAATCATTATTCAATTGCAATTCTTATTCTATTCTATGAATAAAATTTTATTTGGAAGAAAATGTGTGACATAAATACAATAAAACATTTCTTCTGTGTATTTACTATTTAGAATTAATTGGATATTCCTGTATAAGAGAATCTGGTTACATATTTTAGATTCTCTAACACATGCAATAATTGTGTGGGGGATGAAGAGGACATTTAACATAATTTTAAAAATAGAAAATATATTTACATATAATAAAAATTAGCAACTATATGAGGTGACTATGTATTTAGTTTATCAAAACCAAATGATTGCCCTGGCTAATGGCTCAGTGGATTGGCACCAGCCTGCAAACCCAAAGGCCACTGGTTCAATTCCTAGCCAGCTCACATAACCAGGTTGTAAGCCAGGTCTCCAGCCAGCTCTGTAGCTGGAGGCAGGTGACAGGCAACCATACATTAATGTTTCTCTCCCTCTCTGCCTCTCTCCCTTCCCCTCCCTCTAAAAATAATAAATAAAATCTTTAAAACCAAATTATTAACCCTACTTTGAGAAAGTTATTCCTCAGTAACAAAGGATCTTGGAAAATTTTAACCCCATTTGTTGTAATTCTACTTTGCTTTGTAACTAGAAGTATAATTGTATTTGTAATAAAGTTTTCATTTCCTAAAGTTTATTCAGAGAATTACCAATTCATTGTTTCTCCATTCTTGCTATTCTCCTTTTATTATAATTAAACTTTTCCATTCTGTTCACCATGTTGTCTATCTTAACTTAAATATTGGGTTTTTGATATTTATCTGTTATATTCTAGATAATTTTGCAGCCCTGTTTTCCAGTATCTTGGTTTCATTATTAATTATGTTTAATTAACTCATAAATCTCTTCATCAGTTTATTTTAAATTATTCAATATTTAATGTATTCAATTTATATTCCCACCACCCCAACTCCATCCAAAACTGACAATGTCACTATGCCTATTTTCTGGAGAGGTTTTAAAGATTAAAAAATATGTATTTTAACAAAGTAACCAAAGCTATTTATACGTCTGTTGATTACAGTGCTTTTTCCTCTAGTACTTTGTTATTTTCTATTGTATGCTTTAGGTTTTTCTTGAAAAAGTTTATTGGGCTACTTAGAGTCCTAGGATAAATTTTTATTTTACATGTAAAATAGAGTGATAATACTGACTTTATCAAACTACTAGAAATATCTAATATTATATATGGAAACCATTGCACATATATTGGGGATTGGAAAATCTGTCCATTCTGTTAATAATGTTTATTTTGTTGTGTCTAAATTGATCCTCCTGCTGTCTCATTTGTGAGTATTTTATAGTTAACTATTTCACTCAGCTACACAATCATTTGCCTAGTAGGTACAATATTTAATGCATTACACTGTGTACTCTAGGACAGAGAGCAGGCTACAGTGTCATATCAAGGGATCTCTAATTCATGGAAGAAGCAAGCTTTTTCTGGAGACTGAATAAATAACATCTTCCACATATAATCACTTCTATTTTCTAATATGTTTAATGTGGTTAATAAAGATGATTAAAGTAGACATTTTAAGGAGAATTTTTAAAAATCTTTTGTTAATGATCACTAAAGATAAATGTGTAGCTGGGGAAAAAAAAAGTTGTATGCATAATCATACAAGTTCTATCCCAAAAGTATCAGCTGCACAAACTGTTTGAATTATATTAACACTGGCTCAATACTTTTGGGACAGGCCTTCATATATGTGCACCTATTTTCAGGTGAGCAAAGAAGGGCATAAGCACAGAAAAGGAAGCTTATTAGTTGTTGCTCAACATACAGTAACTAAGTACTTATTCTGAACCAAGCGCAGAAAGTGCCGCTCCAAGTTAGGATTACAGCTACCTGACAGGTAAACGTGATGTGTGCATCATGCTCTGACAGGAAAAAAAGAGGAGGTATGTTACAACTCCAGTCTTTACTTTCCCCTAGTGCTTCTTCAGATAGCCCAGATCAATTGTCTATCCATCCAGTCAAAGATATGTGCCAGCAGGTGTTTGTGGGTCCCACTGAGCAGGAATCATGCTCAGAGTATCCACTTGGAGTCACCCTTGCTTACCACAGGGAGGTGAAACACAAAGGAAGAACCTATTTTTTATATGTTCTTTATAGGTTTTATAGGTTATTCGATTCTCTGAATATTTTGCTAGCTGCTGTCATTAGGCACTAAAATAGTATTTTTCAATTTTGTGAATCTGTATCTTTCAAGGAATTCTGATTTGCTAGAATATCTTTTATAAACTATGCAGGAATCTTAGTGATCGAGACTTGGGCTATTATAGGCAGAGATTTTTCCCTGGCTCATTCCTCCCCCACCAAATACTTTCATTTCATCCTCAAATTACTCAGTTTCCAATGTCTTCTAGTAATTGTTAAAGTCTCTATTATAAGCCCAACTATGGTCAATTTACTGCCATTAGACTTCTTACAAATTGAATTACATCAATTAAGATGTGAAGAACTAGGATTGCTTTATTTGAAAAACTAATATAATGTCTCTCAATTTTTTTATATTACTACTCAGAGATAATATGACATATATCAAGACATATAATATATGCAGTTTTGTCTATACTTTTGAGAGAAATTAACAGACATTCAATAAAGAAATACGAGTATTTTTCAGCTTTTTTCTATTGTATTTACATCTTCATCTGAACAAAATAATATCTATTCTTTTTACATTCCAAATGCCCACTATCTAAATCACCTCAAAAGTCTCTGAACTACTTATTTCAATTCCAAACAATGGATAAAATTTAGGTATGGTGATTTCAGAGGGTTAATATGCAAAGTATATATTTTTAAGTAAATTTCACATGATTTCCAAAACATTATAAAAATAAAGATTTCATTAATTTCTAATTGTCACAAATGATGTGAAAGAAAGTTGATGATCTCTGATATCAAGTAATTCTATAATTAGTAAATTTCAAATATAGTATTTTAACCCAAATTTTTCATAAATAAGAATTTTCAAAATCCTAAACAATTACATGGAAGCCAAACACCTTCACATTATTAATATTTTGCTATCATATATTTACATCTGATTAGAAAACATGATTTTTTCACAATATTTTTAATTTTACTCTGGTGGCTTTTAAAGTATTCTCTACTTTTCAATTAAATAAACATTTTTCATAATCGACTTAAAATTCTTGTGGTTTTGTTACTGAATAGCCTGCCACCATCCTCTAAGCAAAATTCCAGATGCAACAGTTTGGTGATGGAAAGCAGTCTTTATTCAAAAGCAGTCACTTAGGCCTATCAAGTCGCAGCTTTAATTACCTAAACCTGTCAATTAAAGCTAACCTCTAACACCTGGGTCTTCCTCTCTTTTCCCCATTTAGTTTCTATAGCAGGGATGTCAAACCCATTTTCACCAGGGACCCATCAGCCTCCTGGTTGTCTTCAAAGGGCCGAATGTAATTGGAGGGTTGTATAAATGTAACTACTTCTTAACAGTTTAAGTGAGCTGGGTAGAAATAAGGTACCCCTCCAGATAAAACAATGTGAAATCCTGGATTTGGCCCCCGGGCCTTGTGCTTGCTACCCAAGTTCTATAGGGTTAGTTTACAAACCAAAACAACATAATAGGTAAAAGCTACGCAATTCTAGAAGAATGGCAGGCTTCTGCCTCAGAGCCTGTTCCCTCCAGAACATCCAAAGAATAATCCTGCCACCCTCTGCCAGCTCAGCCTGATCCTAGGTTGTGCCTGGAGTTCCTTCCCATCCAAAATATCATCCCTTGGAAAATGCAGGCAGTGGCCTCACCATCATGCAGGCGTCCTCAAAGAAGAAGAGCCGAGCCAACACCAGCCAGTCCAGGAGCCTGAGAGAAAACCAGCTCAGGAGCCACAAAACCCGTGAGCCAAAGTGCCCGCCCTCTTTTCATTCCCATTGGTCTGGGGGCATCAGCTTCTCAGCCAATCCCGTCCTAGACTGCCTCTGCAACTCCTCCTACTTCTCCTCAGTGATCTCAATCCGATCTCTCTGTATTTGTTTCTTTTATGAATCATTTCCTAAGCATTTATAAGTAGTGAAAGAAATATTTTTGCTGTAGTGAAATACCTAAAAAACTATGACCTTTCTGCTAAAACTGGGAAAACAGGGACAGGAAATCTACCTGGTCAAAGAGGAAAGCAGGTTCATAAAGTCCAATTAAAAGCAATTAAATGTGAAAGAATTTGAAAGCTTCTTGATCAAAGGAAAAAGTGGGTTCTTGAAGTCCAATATGATCCACTGATTCCACTGCTAGAAATATACCGTAAGGATTCCGAAACACCAACTCAAAAGGACTTATGCAGTATACAGTGAGGATTCAGAGTAGAAGAAAATCATATTTTATGGTGGTGATTGAGAGCAGCAAGAATGGGTAAAATAGAGTAGATTTTAGAGAGGCAATGTGCACAATTTGTCGAACTGCGAAAGGAAACAAATTGATACCACCAGAATGTTGAGCACCGATTCAATGCGAATGTGTTTCTAAAGGGCAAATTATAATCTCTGCTGATGGATTCGCTTCCAAATGGACAGAGTGCTAAATAGTCTACCTTCCTTTCTGTATCAATTCTGTGACCACTAGACATCTTTCAGAATAGTCCCCCTCTTTCAGTCTAATGCTCCAAAATATTTCAAATTCCTACGTGGAAAGGCTAAATCTTACATCAACTATTGGATATAATTTCTAAAGTAGCTCATGTCACCTCTGCTGCTAATAGAAATATGCTCTATTCTCTAAGTGTGCTAACCTGCCCTAGTGTTTTAAGTATTCTCTACCGATTCTGACTTTTGTTTAATAGGAAAACTGTGCACATTCTCATTTATCTTTAAAACATTGAAGATAGATGACTTTGGTAGGGGGTGGTATTATAGTAAGAACACTTACTATAACATGCATACCGTTAACAAATTTTAAGTGTATGACACAGTATTGTTAATTTTATGTGCAATGTTCTATAGCAGATTCTACAACTTGCTCTCCTCTCCTTTCAAAACAGAAACTGTGTATCTGCTGAATAGCAACTATATTTCCCGTCACCCTAGGCTCTGGCAATCACTGCTCTATTTTCTGTTTCTTCATGTTTGACTATTTTAGTTACCTCATAGAAGAGGAATCATGCGGTATCTGTTCTTCTGAGACTGACTTTAGACCTAGGAAGGAAAAGTACTGAACTATTTATAAATTGACCCTCTAACTGGGTGAGCCTCTAACTTGTTGGGGGGCATCTTTCTCTGCAATACAGGAATGCACTCAAGAGGCAATAAATATACATAACACTTTAACCAGAAGTTTTAATCCTTCCTATCCCACCATTATTTCTTCTTATTATTGCCAGAAGCTTCATGAACCTGACCAGGTTTTCCTCATACATAGTTAGAAAAATGTTGTCTACTGTTTGATTACGATAGCAAATAGCTAAGCTTGACCACACTTGTTTGTTTCTACGTTTGTTTATGTTGAGTAGAAAGGGGTAAGAAGTACTGTTCTTGTTGCCCAAAATAGCCAGTGGCTTATTTTTATGTCTCTGTGTACTGTGATGTGTAGATAGTCCAGTGCTGTTGTATCTCCTAATGCCTTTGTTAATATGAATTATCTACAAGAAAATATTTCTTGACAGAGCTTATTTATTTCACCAACATCAAAAAGTCCTGAGATGTTAAATATCTCTACCAAAATTTCTCTTGGTTAGTATTTGTTTAATTTTCCCAGGGTAATTTATTTATATATTCTCATCTTGCTTTTGTTAAATTAACAAATAGCTAACCTTAGAACTAACGAAAAAGCAGCTTTGCTCTAAGAGCTATTGATGCAGTACATTTTGAGCGCTTTGCTTAGATACAGTATTGCCCCTTGGCGCTGGCAATAACCATGGAGTAGAACATTTCAATATCCTGAGCAGCACTGTGATAGCTCTCCCTATCAACTTCAGCGATATGTTAAGAGCTTAAAAAAAATGAGAAAAAAAAAAAAAGTTTAAAAGTTGGCAGCCCCTGGCAATATTCATTAAAGTGCGTGGTGCAGAAGTTGAAAAGCTCATCGTGGAGTCACGGTCAGCATTAACACTACGGGGCTTCAGCACTTTCCCAGAAAATGTGACACCGCCAGGCATTCTTTGAGCTCCAATTGCCAGGCAGAGCTGAGAACCAAAGGCCAGAGAGAGTAAGAAAAATTGATCCTCTGTTCGCAACCAGAGTGACCCATCATCTTTCCCTACTTGAAAATGTTTAGTAAGTTGAGAACAGACTTGGGAAAAGAAACTTTGGTAAAAACACTTGCCGGAGAGTCTTCCAATGTACTCGCTATTCATCAAATATCTTTAAAAAATATGTACTCATGGATGCTTAGGAAAAAATTTAAAAAGGATATTTTATGTTGGCAATATGAGGTGCTTGCTAAACACCTTAAGTGAATAATTCTATTTAATTACATCAGCACTATGAGGTAAGTACTGTTGTTACCCTCATATTAAAGTGATGAAACTGAGGTAAAATGAAATTAAGTAACTTAATTAAGTAACTTACTCTAGATTATGTAGCTAGCAGATGACAGAAGTGGGCTCCAACCCACTTGGCGTTGCCTAGTGCCAATTCCTGCTTACCTGAGTACTATACTGCAATGCCTCGAAATAACATTGAAATACAGCAATGCAAACTATTATCTCTTCCATGTCAATGAGAAGCTACTCCTTTCTTTCCTTCAGTTATTGTCCAGAATAACTATTTATCTTATGTCAAAAGGTCAGTTGCTTGACAACAGAACAACTGACTATATGCAATTTCCTTTACTCAAGAATATTGTTCACTCTTTGGTATTCTATACAATCACATAATTTCTTTCCTATAAATGTATTTTTTAATTTAATTTTATTGTTGTTGTATTACATCCATTACCTTTTTACTCCCCTATGTCCCCTTCCCTAAATGTATTTCTAATTATATATTTTTGTTGTCCCTTACAAATATAAAGAAGCTTTTCTTATTATAACCCCTCAAAAGGAGTATCATTAGAAAGTTCATGCTTCTTTTATATTTAAAAATGAGGCCCTGGCTGGTAGCAGAGTCAATAAAGGCACCAGCCTGCAAATCCAAAGGTCACTAGTTTGATTCCCCAGCCAGGGCACATAACCAGGTTGCAAACCAGGTCTCCAGCCAGGTCTGTAGCTGGAGGCAAGTGAAAGGTAGCCATACATTGATGTCTCTCTCCCTCTCTGCATTGCTCCCTACCCCTCCCTCTGAAAATAACAAATAAAATCTTTTTTAAAAAAAGTCTTTATTAAAAAAAATGAACATGGGGCTCATTAAACAAATCTTACCCATTTTCTAAGTATAACACTGTGACATCACACCATTGATGAGGCAAGTAGGGAATCTATTTGCTCTGCCAAAAGCTTCATTAATTCTTGTAAAAAGTGGCAGCAGTTCAATAGTAAAGGGAGGCATTCTAAAATTCTATCGGGAGATAATTATAAATATTGGATTGAATACTTGTGCTCATCTAAATGGGTTAGAAATGAAAAAAAATATTTGTGACACCACAGGTTGGTCTTGAAATTTAAAGAAACATACAGACATAAAATATATACATAAAATAATTATTTTCTCATTCAGTTTTATCTTTCATTGTAGATGTCTTTTTTGATAATAGTCAATAGAATTAACTCATTGTTCAAATTGGACTTTACATGTCTATTTTATCAGAATCATTTTTATTATGCAAAGTGTTTTTAAAAACATATTAATTATTTAGCCTATTCCCTTTATAAACCTATTTAAATTTATCAGGGATATATAATTCAAAAAAGCAAGTTAATTCTAGGCACATTAATAGTAGCATTATCTTGCCACCAAGTGGTAGTTTCTGAATTGCATTGTAGAAGTTTGCATTTTCACAAGTATGTCTTTTATATTTTTAATATTTTCTAAAATTTATCAAACCCATTGTGAAAGTGAAAATAGAAGTAGCTAATACTGCATGCTTTTCCATAAGTATTCATATTTGAGATGTATTTATCACAAAAAGACTTGGTATTTGTGCTTCCAGTTTGTTAGATTGATTCAAACTCCATAATTTTTAAGTATTCAATATTAAATAGAGGGTGATTAGTTTATAAGCACTCTAAGAACTTCATTAAGGACTTTGACTTTGAAGGCATTGATGTCTCTCCCCTGCTCCACTGTATTTCTTGATTAAATTTCTAAGAGAAGGTTCTCAGGTATGTGAAAAGACAGCCTTCAGTTTGTAAACTGGCAAGAGGCTTTTACAATGATTTCTATCTCAAAGGTGCAGGGAAAAAATTTTGCAAGTACAAGTTTCCCAAATGCTCTAGGAATAGGAAATCCTCTTTCTAGGCTGGGGGAGAGAGCAGCTAGGGACCTAGAGTGGCACACTGAAGCCTTTGTAAATTTAGACAAGCTGAGAGAAATATTAAGGACTTATTGGTTATTTCTTGTGGTTAGTTTTTTTCAAATGTCATAGAAGCTATAGATGTCATCCTGAAGATCTTCCTCTCCCTCAGGTGCAATCCCAAAGTCAGGGATCTTGCCCCACTAAATGTTCACCTAAGCTTTTCTTTTCAAACTAACCCTCTGCTCAGGCCTGGACTCTGATCATGGCCTCTTTATTTTAGTGTTATTTTCTCAATAATTGATTTTTAGAGAGAGAAAGAAAGGAAGGGAGACAGAAACATCTATCTGTTGTTCCCCTTATTGATGCATTCATTTGTTGCTTCTGTATGAGTCTTGATTGAAGATTGAACCTGCAACTTTGACGTATCAGAACAACACTTTATTGATCTCTTTCTCCATCACTTTTCTCATCAATGCAACATTTAGACTGTAAACTCATTTCTGTCATTGGCTGCTCAGAGTCTGTCACTAATTCGTCATTGTCAACTACAAAATTCAAGCTTTGAGGAGTTTCATTAAGTTGGCTAATTGAAATATTTGCCCCATTCCTTGCAAGACAAATTACATCATTCTGGTTAAAAGAAAAGCAAAATTGGTAGAGACTGACTTGACACAATATAACACATTCTTATGACCAAATCCATGCTGATAACTGGTTTTATGATATCGAACAAATCGTATAATCTCTGGTAACTAAACCACGTCATCAATAAATTAAAGTTAAATTATAGAAGGGACCTCCTGCTTTTCAATCCCATGGCTTATTTTTTCCCTTTGGTCTTTTGTCTTTTGGTAAAATATATCTCCTGAAGACACAAGAAGGCACCGCATCAGGCAGCTTACTTATACAACAATTTCAGGATTTTTTTCTTAAAAGATTGAGGGGGGTGGTGAATAAAAGAGATTCACAAAGCTAATTCCTTAGGCAATTTTTCTTGGGTTCTAACTACTTAGGTCATTAAAAGTGTTATTTTTACTATTGCCTGTGGGTATTTGTGTGAGGATTTTTTGATAAAAGAATGAAGGAAAGAAAAAAGTTCATGATATTCACTTGCTAACATACCTACTCTGAAAAGATTCTAAGATCTCTTGAGTAAATTTACTTTAAACTTGTTAATATCAATTTGCTATAGCATTTTCTCTAGAATGTATTTAAATATATAATGGTACAGCAATATTTGACCTTAAGAAGATTGTATAAAGATGGAAAATAGTACTGAAAGCTAACTCTAGACTCATGCTATGGAATAGAAAAAAATTAGAAGTATGCATTTTTAGAAGCTATTTTTTCCTCGCACAAGGATACATTTGTTGATTTGAGAGAGAGGAAGTGAGAGAATGAGAAAAACATCCATGTGAGAGAGAAACATGCAACTTATGTACCCTGACTGGGAATTGAACAGTGACCTTTTGGTACATGGAATGATGCCACATCAATTAGGACAACAATCTATTTTTTAATCCCAATTACAATGAAATGGAATCTCAAATTCCATAAGCACCATATATGTTTCCCACGTAATGACTATATCAGAACACTGTCAACATATTTTTAAACTACTGTCAATTAGAAATTGTTTAATGAAGTTAAGCAATTGTTAACTTGAACAATTTTTAAAATCTTTACAAAATAAGAGTTTTAACAGCATATCCAGGGTTTAATAATGTGTCTGATATTAAAGCAATTTGGAATCATTGATTAAAGTTTTCACTGTGACTTTAGACTAGCCTAGCCAGTAGTTTCTGTTTATCTGTTTTGTTTTGTGTTATACTTTCTAGGAAAATTTTTTTTTCTTAATATAGCCCACGTCAAGTTAGCAGGGTTTGTAAAAATCATCTTCCACAAAATAAATGGTTCCTTATATGTATATTATAAGACATGATATAACATTAAATATGTTGTGGCAGCATGTATATACAGTATATTTACAGTAATTATACTCTGATTTTTGTGATAATGTCCCTTAAGAATAAATAAATACAATGTACAAATAATATGTTATGCAAATTTTATTCTATTTTCTATTTGAAAAGTTTTATTCTACTTGTTATATAGAATTGAAATCTATACTGGACAATTAAGAAATTATGAAAATTATAAAGAAAATTAGAGTCACTGTATTTTCACATATTTTATTAATTGATGTAAAGCATCAATTTCCTAAATCAATTTTAGGTATCGAAATACAATTTAAAAATAAAATATAAGCAAGGCCTTTGTAAATTAGTATAGAAATTGCATGTTGTAGTTTTTATTAATTTGCAACAAGTACACTGCAAATTCAGCTTTGAACACTCAAGCAATAATACAAAGATGAGAGCATAATCAATTATAAATAACCCATTTCTCAGCAGAAGCAACACTATTTCCAGAAGAGATACCAGAGGGAAATTTCACCTCTAAGAAATTTGAGTAACCTAATGAAAGAGTCAATAAACATTACTCTTCAAACAATGAGTTTTACAGAGTTGTTTCTGATAATAAAAATAATAACAAGAACTTAACTAGAATTTTTATGTGCCAAGCACTGTCTCAAGCTTTTTATGTATTTTTGCTCAATTCCTGTGGTGATTTTATGGAATAATTACTATCAATCCATTTAGCAGATGAGGGAACTGAAACTCCAAGTGGTTAATAACTTTCCCAGGGTCACACAGTTGGTAAATGATGGAACTGGAATAACTAACTCAGGAGCTTCAAAATGTTTATTTACACTACTACATCAACTACTTCCTAACCTAAAATGGCATAAGGCTCAAACACTCTTAATGAATGGAAGAAATGTCATTTATCAGGAGCTAACATCATTAAGCTATTCAGGTAAATATTTGTATAAATATTTTTAATAGCTTTTATTTTATTTTTATAAATAACTCTTTATTGTGTTTTTTTTTCCAATGCCAGTTAGCCCTCTTATACCCCTCTGCTCCCCTTAATCACCACACTGCTGTCAACGTCCATGAGTCTTTCTTCCTTTTTGCTTGATCCCTCTGCCCTCTAAATTATACCCCCCACACACTAGCTGTCATCCTTCTCTCTATCTACAAGTCTGTCTTTATTTTGCTTGTTAGTTCAGTTTGTTCATTAGATTCCACATGTGAGTGAAATCATGTGGTATTTGTCTTTCTTTGACTTGCTTATTTCACTTGACATGTCCTCCAGATCTATCCATACTGTTGCAAAGTGTAGAAATTTCTTCTTTTTTATGGCCAAGTAGTATTCTCTTGATATTGACAGGAAGAAACATATAGCTTAGTAAAGAAAAGAACATAGATCCTACCAAAACATCTATCCTGGGATAGGCAACTTTGTTCAGCACATAGGCTTCAGAACCTTGCTTAATGGCCTGGAGACAGAAATAGGTATTCCCCACACCAAGCTCTAGTTTAATAAAAAATCTAATCAACTAAAGGAGTGAAAATATAAAATGTAAAAATAATTATAATCAGGGAAGGCTTGTGCTATGTGACTTAGATTGTAAGAAAATATGCCTAATGCATTGAGATTTAAGCTAAGACTTGCAAAGTTATGTCAAAAAAAAAAAAAAAAAAAAAGGAAGTGTCATCATTTGCAAATACTGACAAAAAATAATGCATGAGCAGTCTCGGGGTTTTACTAAAAGAGAGAAGAATCAGCATGGCAAGCTTAATGAGTAGGGGGATGGGAAAGATAACTGATTTGACTTTATTTTAAAGAGAAGGGGAACTCATTGATGATGTTTAAACCTTAAATTGATTTATCTTTACCTTATGACTCTAAAATATCGATGTCTAAGGCATTATAACATTTGTATAAGGTCAGTGAGGCAATTTACACAAAAGTAAAAATAAAATGAAATTATGAGGCTGAGGTGTGTATTGTATTTCCATCATACTAATAAAACACAAAGGTGTACTCAATAGTGGTAATTAAGAGAAGTTAAAACAGCTGAAATAAGTGCTTATGAAGTTCAGTGTGGATTGCACTGTTACAACAGTTGATTCTGTGATGTGGAACTGTGTATTGAGGCAAGAAGAAAGTGAATAATTTAGAATTATTCTGTCATGGAAGAGCATGTTTCACAATGGGCAGATTTCGCTAAGTGCCAGGATAAGAGACACTTGACTTTTAAGTTTGAAAAATCTAACTCCCTCAGAGAACACAAGTTGTGGCTAACAATTTCCTCAAAAACAAACAAATAGATAAAATTTTTCAATAACTATAAAAAGTACAGCCTTTGTTATGTTGAGGTATCCCCTCTATCCCTGAATTCTTGGCAATTTTCATCATGAATGGATGTTGAATTTTGTCAAATGCTTTTTCATTGAGATGATCATACAATTTTTATTTTTTATTTTGTTAATGTGGTATATGATGTTAACTGATTTGCTAAATTGAACCATTCTAGCATCCCTGGAATAAATACCACTTGATCATGGTATGTGATCCTTTAAACATATTGTTGAATTTAGTTTGTTAATATTTTGTTGAGGATTTTTACATCAATCTTAATAAGAGATATTGGCTTCTAATTTTTTTTTTCTATGGTGTCCTTGTCTGGTTTTGAAATTAAGGTAATGCTGGCCTCATGAAATAAATTTAGAAGATTTAACTCCTATTTTTAAAAAGTTTGAAAAGGATTGGTATTATTATTATATATATTATATATATTATTAATATTTGGTAGAATTCACCAATGAAGTTTTCTGGGCCCAGACTTTTGTTTGTTGGAATGTTTTTGGTTACTGATTCAATATCACTACTACTAATTGATTTGCCCAGATACTCCCTTTTATCATGATTCAGTCATAGTAAACTGTTGTTTCTAGAAATTCATCAGTCTCTTCAAAGTTGTCCAATTTTTGATACAAAATTATTCAAAGAAGTCTTATATGATCCTTTGTATTTCTATAGTTTCAGTTACAATAACTTCTCTTTTATTTCTGATCGTATTTGAGTCCTCTCTCTTGTTTTGTTGATTAAATTAGCTAAAGCTTTTTCAATTTTCTTTATCTTTCAAAGAACCAAACCTTAGTTTTATTGATTTTTTTATTGTCTTTTTATTCCCTATTTTATTTCTTCTCCTGAGTCTTGTTCTCTTTCTTTCACTAACTATGGGATTCATGTATTCTTTATTTTTTTTTCTAGTTCCTGGACAAGTAAAGTTAGGTTGTTTATTGGAGCCTTCTCTAGTTTCTTGAGATAGGCATTTATAATTATGAACATCTCTATTAAGACTGCTTTTGTTGCATACTATAATTTTGATATGTTACATTTCCATTTTTCTATGTCTTAAATAATTTCTCTTGATTGTTTTAATATATTGTTTGTTCAGTATCATGTTGTTTAATCTCCTCATATTTGTAAAATTTTCAGTTTTCCTCATGCAATTAAGTCCTAGTAGTTATGCCATGGTGGTCAGAAAAGATGCTTAATATGAGTGTTAAAATGTCTACACTACACAGTGTAATCTATAGATTCCTCAAACATTTTGCTGGACCTCAGTTCCAGAAGACACATGATTTTTACCTAATTTTGATGTCTACTTCCACTTTAATATCTACCTATTAGTTCTTTAAATGTACATAATTTGGAGGACTTTCAGTCAAAATGGTGGCATAGGTAAATATAACCCACCTTTTTACACAACCATATCAAAATTTCAATTAAATAGAGAACAACCATTACTCAGAACCATCAGAAATAAAGCTGAATGGAAGTCTGATAATTATGGAATTAAAGAACCCCCATTCACCCAGACAGGTAGGAGGGGTAGAAACTTGAAACAGTTATGTGTAGTGAATAAAATTTCAGGAAGGATATCAGAAGCAAGGAGTACCAACCCCAAACCAGGCCCCCTATCTCAGAGTTTCAGTGCCAGGAAAATAAGTCCTCAAAACTTTTGGCTGAAAAATCAGTGGGGACTGAATCAGTGGAAGAAACTTCTGGAGTCCCAAGCAGTTCCTCTTAAAGAACACACACATGGATTTACTCAGATTCACTCCCTCTGAGCTCCAGCACCAGGGTAGCAGCTTAAAAGGCACCAGTGGCACACAGGGAGGAACTGAAATATTTGATACAAGGCAAGAGCTTCAGACAGTGTCCTCCAAGAAAGAAGCATGGACAGAAGCCATTGTCTCTTTCCTGAACTTTCCCCTCACAGCCACAGAGCCAGTAGGCAGGTGCCATACCTAACACTCCACCAATCTGGCTTATACTGTTTGCCCCACCCTGAAAATCCCTGAGGCTCTATCCCACCAAACTTACCTACCCACCCAAGCTGTTAACAGAGATATTTCTATATGAATGTCTGGTCTTAGCTCAGGCTTCACAATTACCTAAATTCTCTCAAATAAGCAACATCTGCCTCAGTGAGCCCCCAGGCCCAATATCTCCTGATAAATGGCCTCAGGTTTGGCACTAGCAGCAGCCACCCTGGATTCACAGCCTGGCTTTCCCTGGGAATCTCCAAGCCCAGCACAAGTAGCAGCATCTCAGATTGCTGTATAGCTCAGGCAGGGTGCCCCAGGCAAAACACCGGTTGGAGCTGACCTTTTCCTGCACCACACAGGAAACCCCAGAGCCTGTGCACCTAGTGGACAACTATAGACCACATCAGAGCACCACCACTCTGCCCTCACACAGCTGATCTTTCATGGAGCGTGGAGGTTGGTGGTCAGGGGTCACAGCCAGTCCTTACAGCTGACTGGCCTAGATAAATCTCTCCCATTGACTTGCCAACAGCAACCAAGGCTCAACTACAGGAAGAGGGCATACTCAGCCCACCTGAAGGGCACATCTCCCATAACCAATTTGGGGACAGGGGAGGTTATGCTACTGGACTTTATAAGACACCTATTACTTTAGGCTATGCTACCATAACAGCAGGTTGTAGCAGTTCAACCTAATATATAGAAACAAACACAGGGAGGCTGCCAAAATGAGGAGACAAAGAATCTTGGCCCAAATGAAAGAACAGGTTAAAACTAGAAAAAAAAATAAAATAAACAAAGGGAGATAAGCTATCTATCACATGCAGAGTTCAAAACAGTGGTTACAAGGTTCTCAAGAACTTAGAGAGGACCCTACCAGCATAAAATATCTAGTCAAAAATGAAAGACTCACTAATTGAAATTAAGAACAGTTTACAGGGAAACAACAGCAGAGTGGGAGAAGCCAAGAATAAAATCAATGATTTGGAACATAAGGAAGCAAAAACCAACAAGAACAACAAGAAGTAAAAAGAACCCCCTCAATACACACAAAATGAGGTTAACATAAGCAGCCTATGGGACAACTTCAAGTGTTCCAACATTCACATCATAGGAGTTCCAGGAGGAGAAGAGAAAGAACAAGAAATTGGAAATCTATTTGAAACAATAATGAAAGAAAACTTTTCTCATTTGGTTAAGGAAATAGACAGGCAAGTTCAGGAAGTAGAGAGTCCCAAATAACATGAATGTAAGGAGGTCAACTCCAAGATATATCACAATTAAAATGTCAAAGGTTAAAGATAAAGAGGGCATCTTAAAAGTAGCAATAGAGCCTTGGCTGGTGGCACAGTGGATAAGGCGCTGGCCTGCAAACCCAAAGGTTGCTGGTTCAATTCCCAGCCAGGTCTCCAGCCAGGTCTGTAGCTGGAGACAGGTGAAAGGCAACCATACATTGATGTCTCTCTCCCTCTCTGCCTATCTGAAAATAATAAATAAAATCTTTTTTAAAAAAGTAGCACTAGAAAAGCAGTTAATTACTAACAGGGGAAGTTCCATAATCCTGTCAGAAAATTTCTCAAAAGAAACTTTGCAGGCAAGAAGGAACTGATAAGAAATATTCAAAGTCATGAAAAGCAGGAACCTATAGCCAAAATTGCTCTATCCAGCAAAGCTATGATTTAGAATACAAGGGCAGATAAAGAACTTCTTAGCCAATAAAAAGCTAAAGGAGTTCATCATCACCAAGCCATTATATCAAAACTAGTGAATAATAAAATAACAAAAATACATATCTATCAACAATTAATTCTAAAAACCATACTAAACAAGCATGAAGAACAGAGACAGAATCATGGACATGGAGAGGGGTTTAATGGTTGCCAGATAGAAAGGGGTGTGGGGAAAGGGGTGAAGATGTAAGGGGATTAAGAAGTACACATAGGCAGTTACAGAATAGCCATGGGGACATAAAGTACAGTATAGGAAATGGAGTAGCCAAAGAACTCATATGCCTGACTTGTGGACATGAACAATGGCATGGGGATTGCCTGAGGGAGTGCTGGGTGGAGGGGCTCAAAGGAGGAAAAATGGGGATAACTGTAATAGCACAATCAATAAAATATAATTTTTTAAAATGTATATAAATCAAAATAGAAAAGGAAAAGAAAGCAAACTGTTTAACTTATATGACATATTTTCTCTAGAAATGGGGAATTCAGTTGCATTAAGTATTCAAAGGAAAGGGCCCTTGAGTAACCAACACAGACATGGCTTTGATGACTAGCTTTGCAACCCAGTTAGCTGTACAGTCTCTGGAAACTTCCTGAAATTTACTCAACTTCAGTTTAACATTTGTGAACAGGGCATGAGAAATCCTTTCTAAAAGCTTATTGCATTGAGCCTAACATAGAGGACATTTAACAGTTGGTAGATACTACTAAATATTTCAAATGTCTCTCTGCTTTTTCTCCATTATTCCATAGCAGCCTTTTGCAAAAGAACTGATGATAGGTGTGCAAATTTACCTTTCAATACTATTAAGCACTGAACTATTAAAGATCTTAAGGCTATTTTCTTGAATTAGACAGTATACTTATCTAAGTGCTAGTGACCAAAACATTCTATGCAAGGACTAACACATTTTTGCCTATACTGTTAAGTATTGGGGTGGCCCAAAAGTCCATTTAGTTTTTTCCCTAAAATGAAAGACCCATTTTTTATTTTCAGCAATAACTATTGATTTTGAGTATATGGGCTATCTCCTGCATGATACCATGTTAATTGTTCTCAAGCAATGTCTCAATTTAGATTTGATCACTACCAACTTCAATAGGACTATGGGATGATGGAGCATAGTCCAATGAGAAATCTCCAGCATGAAACTTTGCAAGCCTTGTCAGACACATTGAGTCACAGAACTTTCACAATGCACTGCAGATATCTTTTTCTGCATTTCTGCTGTTTTAAACTTTTTTGAAATAATAAAACACAGTATGTTAAAAATGTTGCTTATTTCCTTCCATCTTCAGTAAAATGGCTACATAAAAATTCATAAATTTTGTGTTTTTTTAATACATGCTGCTATGACCTCTGTCAGAATACAATCTAACGAAACTGTTTAAAGTGAAGTTAAAGACAATTAGATGCTACTATAGACATCTTACCAAAGGGGGAAAAAGAAAACGTTTTGGCCAATCCAATACATATGGCAAACCCGAAAAGTTCTTTTATACCTACAAATTTAAGTACTCTTCTTTCATTTGAGGTTCCTTCTAAATCTGCTGACTTTCCTAATCTACCATCAGGAATGTGGTAAGTCTAAGAACAAGTAACAGGCCAGCTTCCTAAAAAGGCTTAGTAGACATTGCTTCTACCTTTAAGGGAAAACTTAAATGGCAGGCTTGTCACTTTTTATTAATAAAATCTGTTCTCCAGTTCCGGCAAGATGGTGGAGGACTAAGTGGAGCTACACCAATCTCCTCCCAGGTTGCACATGGAATTACTTTTTTGGAGAAAAAAGTCAGCTGGAATTACCAACAGAACACCACCTGAAAAGAGGACCTATAACTGCAGCCAGAACAGAAGAGGACACTTCATCACAACATGACTGGTAGAAATCACGGAAACGCAAGAGGGCTGACTGGGCCCCCACTGAAGGCATCAGCCAAAGGGATGGAGCTGGGGGCTCCACCTGAGAAAAGAGGGGTTCTGGTCCCCCAGCTGGGTGTCCCAGCTACAGCAACACAGCAGAGAGTACAGCAGCATTCAGCTGAGAGAGGCAGAAAGCCATGGCGTTTGCTAGCATGAGAGCACTGGAGACAGAGAACTACTAGGGTGACCACAACAAAAATACATTGGCACCCACCTACCCTGGGCTCCAGCGGAGGAAAGGCAGAGAGAACTGGGGACAGGTGGGGAGAGTTTGTGGCGGTGGCTTGGAGAAGTGGGGAGGTGGCTGTGGGGATCCCGATGCTGACTCATCGCCCACAACTCGGGCAGACTGTGCTGCGCCAAACAGCTTCCCGATAAGGGTCCTCATAGCCCCGCCCACTGGAAGCAACCTGCCCTGCCCTGCAGTGCCTGAGCCTGGCGTCTGATCACAATTCTTTGATTTACATTTAAATAAGCCTCTCCTGCCCTGCCCTAAGCATAGATACAATAGTTGGCACCTGAAGAAGTATCTCTTGCCCACTGGGGGCTGATCACAAACTCTCTGACTTACAGCTGGGTCAGTCATCAGCCCCACACAGGGGCAAGTGAACTTGGCGGCTGATCATGGATGCATTGGTTCACAGCTGAGTTGGTCTGTTCAGCCCAGTGGCACCTGGGCTTGGCGGCTGATCACAAACTCATTGGATTACGATGGAATCTTTCAGTCTAGCCCAGTGGCCCCTTAGCCTGACAGTTGATCACAGATTAATTGGATTACAATTGAACTTTGCCATCCAACCCAGCAGCCCCTGAGCCTGGAGGCTGATCACAGATTCATTGATTTACATCTGAATCTGTCTCACCAAGCTACACCTGAGATGGCAGATGCTACATTGGATTACAATTGAACCTCTCCGTCTAACCCAGCAGGGTGTGAGTTTGGTAGCTGATTCATTGATTTACAACTGAATTGGTCTGTCTACCCAAGATGCATCTGAGCCTGGTGGTGGATCACAGATCAATAGGATTACAACTGAATCAATTCCTCCAGTCTAGTAGTTCCTTAGCCTGGCAACTAATCACAGTCTGATTGAATTACAATGAAACATAAAAATGGGGAGAAAAAGAAACAGTCCACCACCAAAAAGAAACAAGGAATCCCCAGAAAGATCACTAAATAAAGCAGAGGCAAGCAAATAATAAAATATGGAATTCAAAATAATGATGCTCGAGAAACTCATTAAGCTCAATGAGCTCAGTGAGCTACAAACAACTCTAGGGGAACTACAAAGAACTCCAGGGAAGCTACAAGGAATTTACTGAGAACTACACCAGCATTAAAAAAGACATAGAAACTGTCAGTAAGAGCCAGGAGAAAATGAAGAATACAATTTCTGAATTGAAGAATACAGTAGAAGGAATCAACAGCAAGCTAGAGGAAGCTGAGGATCAGATCAGCAAGCTGGAGGACAATGTAGAAAAATATTCCAGGACAGTGCAACAGAATGAAAAAAGGGTGAACAAGAATGAAGAGGTTTGAGCAGAGCTGCAGGATAATATGAAACACAATAATATCTGTATTATAGGGATACCATAAGGAGAAGAGAAACAAAGAATGGAAAACCTGTTCGAAAAAGTAACATGATAAGTGAAAATGTTACTCAAGTTCAGGAAGCAGGGAGGGTCCCAATGAGGAAAATCCAAACAGACCTACTCCAAGATACATTATAATTAAAATGGCAAATTTTAAAATAAAGAGAGAATCCTAAAAGCATCAAGAAAGAAACAGCAAAAAACATATAAGGGGGCTCCAATAACGTTATCAAATTATTATTCAACAGAAATAATACAAGCTAGAAGGGGATGGCAAAAAATATTCCAAGTAATGGGAAACAAAGGCCTGCCACCAAGAATACTCTACCCAGCAAGGCTCTCATTCAAAATGGAAAAAGAAATAAGGAGTTTTACAGACAAAAGAAAAATAGAAGAATACATCTCTACCAAACAAGCATTGCATAAAATGCTAAAGGGTCTGCTTTAAAAATATAAAGAAGCAGAGAGAGACAGAGAGGAACACAAATATAAAGAGGAAAAAGGGCAATAAATAAGTATCTATCAATAATAACCGGTAATGTAAATGGATTAAATGTGCCGATCAAAAGACATAGGGTAGCTAAATGGATAAGAAAGCATAAACCACATATATGCTGTCTTCAAGAGATCCACCTCAGAACAGAAATCAATGCAGATTGAAAGTGAAGGGATGGAAAAATATACATCAAGGAAATGAACATAAAAAAAGGCTGGAGTAGCAATAATTATTTTGGACAAAATAGATTTTATGATAAAGGCCATAAAAAGAGATAAAGAAGGATATTTCATAATATTTAAGGGAACATAACTCTGGTAAACCCAAAATAGGAGCTCCCAAATATATAAGGAAAATCTTGGAGGATTTCAAGGAGGATATAGACAGCAACACACTAATAGTAGGGGATTTCAATACCCTACTATCAACAATGGACAGATCTTCCAGAAAAATAAACAACAAGGATGTTGTGGCATCGAACAACACTCTAGAGGAAATGGACCTAACCGATATATACAGAACCTTTCATCCCAAAGAAGCAAAATACATTTTATTTTCAAATGCACATGGAACATTCTCTAAGATAGACCACATGGTAGGTCACAAGACAAGCTTCTGCAAATGCAGGAAAATTGAAATCATACCAAGCATGTTCCCAGATCACAATGGATTGACACTAGAAACCAACCTCAGGGGAAAAAACAAAAACACTCTAACTCATGGAGACTGAATAACATGCTTTTAAGTAAGGAATGGGTAGACAATGAGATCAAAGATGAAATCAAAAAGTTTCTGGAAACAAATGACAATGAATACACAACAGCCCAAAACCTAGGAGACACAGCAAAGGCAGTCCTTAGAGGGAAATTCAGCAAAACAGGCCCACCTAAAAAGGTCACAAGAAGTTTATACAAATAACCTAACCATAAAGCTGCAAGAACTAGTGGAGCAACAGCAAACAAAGCCCAGAGCAAGTAGAAGGAAGGAAATCATCAAGATCAGAGCAGAACTAAATAACTTAGAGACTCAAACTACAATTCAAAGAATCAACAAGTCCAGAAGCTGGTTTGTTGAAAAAATACACAAAATTGACAATCCTTTAACCAGATTCATCAAGAAAAAAAAAAAAAGAGGACCCAAATAATCAGAATCAGAAATGACAGAGGAGAATCACAACTGATACTCCAGAAATACAGAGGAATGTAAGAAATTACACAAACAACTATGCAACAAGAAATATGACAACCTGGGTGAAATGGACAAATTTCTGGAAATGTATAATCTACCAAAACTGAATCCAGAGGAAGCAGAAATCATGACTAGACTAATCAAATCTAGTGAAATTGAAGAAGTAATCAAAAATCTCCCAAAGCACAAGAGCCCTGGACCAGATGGATACATAGGTGAATTTTACCAAACATTTAGAGAAGAATTAACTCCTATCCTTCTCAACCTATTCTAAAAAAGTGCAAAAAGAAGTAGGACTCCCATACTCTTTTTATGAGGCCAATATTATTCTAATCCCAAAACCTGGTCAAGACACAACTAAGAAAGGAAACTACAGTCAAATATCTATAATGAACATAGATGCCAAGATTCTCAACAAAATATTGGCCAACTGGATCCAGCAATACTTCAAAAAGATAATAGTAGGTTTCATCCCAGGGATGCAAGGATGATACAACATTCACAAATCAATAAACTTAATATACCACATCTACAAAATGAAAGACAAAAAACATATGAACATATCAATAGATGCTGAAAAGCATTTGATAAAGTACAGCAACCATTTATGATAAAAATGCTCAGCAAAATTGAAATAGAGGGAGCATGCCTCAACCTATTAAAGGGCATATATGAGAAACCTCAAACCAACATCTCAACAGGAAAAACTAAAAGCTTTCCCCCTAAGATCAGGAACAAGACAAGGCTATCCACTTTCTCCACTTCTGTTCAACATTGTTTTGGAAGTTCTGGCCATAGCTATCAGAGAAGAAAAAGGAATCAAAGGTATCCAAATTGGAAAGGGGGAAGTCAAACTGTCATTATTTGCAGATGATGTGATAATGTATATACAAAACCCAATAGGCTCCACCAAAAACTTACTTGACCTAATAAGCAAATTTAGCAAAATAGCTGGATATAAAGTCAATATCCAGAAATCAAAAGCATTTTTGTATACCAATAATGAAATATCAGGAATAGAAGCTAGAAAACAAGTTCCTTTTACCATAGCAACAAGAAAAATTAAGTACTTAGGAATAAACTTAACCAAGGAGGTAAGAGACCTGTACTCAGAAAACTACAGAACAATGAAAAAAGAAATTAAAGAAGATCCAAATAAATGGAAGAATATACCATGTTCATGGATGGGAAGAATTCATATCATTAAAATGTTCATACTACACAAAGCAATCTATAGATTCAATGCAATCCCAATGAAAATACCAATGACATATTTCACAGAAATAGAAGAAATACTTCAAAACTTTATATGGAACCCAAAACTCCCATGAATAGCCACAACAATCTTGAGAGAGAAGAACAAGGTAGGAGGAATCTCAATACCAGACATCAAACTACACTACAAGGCTACTGTAATCAAAATAGTTTGGTACTGGCATAAAAATTGACATACAGATCAATGGAACAGAATAGAGAGCCTAGAAATAAACCCAGGACTCTATGGTCCATTAATATTCAACTAAGGGGGAAGGGACATAAAATGGAGTAAAAACAGTCTCTTCAACAACTGGTGTTGGGAGAACTGGACAGCAATATGCAAAAACATAAAACTAGACCACCAACTTACACCATGCACCAAAATAAGCTCAAGATGGATAAAGGACTTAAACACAAGCAGTGCCACCATAAGGGTCCTGGAGAAAAATATAAGCAATAAAATTGTAGATATCCTACGCAGAAATATGTTTAGTGATAATTCTCCAAGGGCAAAGGAAATAAAAGAACAAATCAACAAATGGGACTATATCAAATTGAAAGGTTTCTGTTCAGCTAAAGAAAACACCAGCAAAATTCAAAGAGAACCATCTGTATGGGAAAACATGTTTGCCAATGATACCTCAGACAAGGGTTTGATCTCCAAAATATATAAAGAACTAATGTGACTCAACACCAGGGAGACAGACAGCCCAATTAAAAAAGCAGGCAAAGACCTGAACAGACAACTCACTGAGGAAGACATACAAAGGGCCCAGAGGCATATGAAAGAATGCTCAACATCATTAGCCATCAGAGAGATGCAAATTCAAACCACAATAAGATACCATCTCACACCTGTCAGAATGGCAATCATCAACAAATCAACAAACAATAAGTGTTGGTGAGGATGTGGGGCAAAGGGATCCCTAGTGCAATGTTGGTGGGAATGCATGCTGGTGCGGCCACTATGGAAAACAACGTGGAGTTTCCTTACAAAATTTTAAATGGAACTGCCTTTTGATCCAGCAATTCCACTACTCGGCCTATACCCAAAGAATCCTGAAACACTGATTCATAAGAACCTACGTACCCTTATGTTCATAGCAGCACTATTTACCAAGTGCAAGAAACAGCCTAAGTGTCCATCAGTGGATGATTGGATCAAAAAACTTTGGCATATTTACACAATAGAATACTACACAGTAGAAAGGGAGAAGGAACTCCTACCCTTTGCAACAACATGGATGGAACTGAAAAGTATTATGCTTAGTGAAATAAGCCTGTCAGTGAAAGACAAATACCATATTATCTCACCCATTACAGGACAATATTGAACAAAATAAACAAACAAGCAAAACAGAACCAGATACATGAATACAATGAATAGACCTTCAGTGGGCAGAGGGGAGAGGTGAGGGGAGAGGATGATGCAAAGAAGGGGAGCAGTTTAGTCAAGTAACTAGCATGTAAGAACCATGGACATGGACATAAGTGGTATTGACTTTAGGGGGTAGTTGGTGGGTGGGGAAGGGGAGAGAAAGGAGGGGGGTGGTGAAATAGGATGGATGTAATACAACAACAATAAATTCAATTTAAAAATATAAGTAAATAAATAAAAATTTGTTCTCATGTATAAATCTCAAAGAAGGGCCTTGATTGTACAATCAATAAGTCCCATTATTTCCTAGTACAAAGAATGATAATTTCTTATTCAACATATATAAATATCTATACAGACATTAAAAGTAAAGACACTAAATAAAAGCATTTCTCAGTTTGGAGGGTTTGGCAAGAACAAGATATTATTATTTAGATGTTTTATTATGGTTTGCAAGACTAATGTTTCCTAAAATAGGAGTTAGGTATGGATTAAGAAAAAAAGAATTCTGTTTATAGACTTAAGTGATATTAGATTTTCAAAATCTAAGCATAATTTAAAAGAACATGTTTTTCTTACCAGTTTACTTAATTTCATATAATTAGTTCTTATTCTGCCAGATCAGGAAACCTATGACTTGAAATAATATGGTTTATTTAAAAATATAGCAGAGTTTGTTCTGTGTATGGTAGAAGCTGATTGTCTGGTTTCATTTTTTTGCACATACCATTCCAGTTTTCCCAACACCTTTTATTGAAGAGGCTATTTTTTCTCCAAGGGACTACTTTGTCCACTTTGTGAAATATTAATTGACCATAAAGACATGAGTTTATTTGTGGGTTCTCTATTCTGTTCCATTGATTTGTGTGTCTGTTTTTATGCCAGTACAAGACTGTTTGATTACAGTGGCCTTGTAGTATAGTTTGATATCAGGTATTGTGGTCTACCCTACTTTGTCCTTTCTCAAGATTGTTGAGACTAATTTAAACTCCATATAAAATTTTTAACTATTTGTTCTAGATCTGTGAAATATGAGATTGTTATTTAATAAGAATTGTGTTGAATCTGTAGATTGCTTTGGATAGCAAGGTCTAATACATGAACACGATATATACTTCCATTTATTTATATCATCCTTAATTTCTTTCTTCAGTGTTTTATAGTTTTCCAAGTAAAGGTATTTTATCTCCTTGGTTAAATTTATTTCTGAGCCCTAGCTGGTGGCACAGTGGATAAAGCACCAGTCTGGAAACCCAAAGGTCACTGGTTTGATTCTCAGCCAGGGCACATACCCAGGTTTCAAGTCAGGTCTCCAGCCAAGTCCTTAGCTGGAGGCAGGTGAAAGGCAAACATACACTAATGTCTCTCTCCCTCTCTGCCTCTGTTTTCCCCTCTCTCTAAAATAATAAATAAAATTACTTCTAGGTAATTTATTTTTCTTGCTGCTATACTAAATGGGATTTTCTTTTTAATTTTTCTTTCTGATATTTCATTGCTGGTATACAAAAATTCCATCAATTGGAAAACATAGGCAGGAAAATTTCAGATATCTCCCATAACAAAATATTTACCAATATATCTCCTTAGGCAAGGGAAATAAAGAAAACAAACAAATAAATGGGACTACATTAAACTAAAAAGCTTCTGCATGGCTAAAGAAACCATTATCAACATGAAATCAGAACCAGCCATATTTGTCAATAATACATCAGATAAGAGTTTGATCTCCAAAATATATAATGAACACATCCCATTCAACACTAAGAGGACAATCTAATTTAAAAATGGACCTGATTAGACCTTTCTCCGAAAATGACATACTGATGGCTCATAGACATGAAAGAATGTTCAGTATCACTAGACATCAGAGATGCAAATTAAAACTACAATGAGATGTCACCTCACACCAGTCAGAACAACCATCATTAATAAATCAACAAACAACAAGTGCTGGTGAGGATGTGGAGAAAAAGGAACCTAGTTTACTGTTGGTGGGAATGAAGACTAGCACAGCCTCTATGTAAAACAGAATAGAATTTCCTCAAAAAACTAAAAATGGAACTGCCTTTTGACCCAGTGATTCCACTGCTGGAAATATACCCTAATTCCAAATCACCAGTTCAGAAGAACTGAGGCACCACTAAATTCATAGCAGCTTTACTTACAATAGCCAAGTGCTGGAAACAGCCTAAGTGCCCATCAGTGGATAAACGGATCAAAAAAATGTGGTACATTTACACAATGGAATACTATAGAGCAGAAAGAAAGAAGGAATTCATACCTTTTTCAAAAGCATGGATATAACTAGAAAATACTATACTAAGTGAAATAAGCCAGTTGGTGAAAGATAAATGCCATAAAATCTCACCTATAATAGGAATCTAATGAACAAAATAAATTAACAAACAAAATAGAACCATTATCATGGAAACATGGAACAGACTGAAAGTGACCAGAGATGAGAGGGGAGGGGGAATAAGGCGGAGAGGAGGGGAAGGGACTAGATAAAGAACGTGTATGAATGACCCACGGATATGCACAAGAGTGTGATAATTGTGGGAGCGGATGGTGAGATAGCTGAAGATGTCAAAGGGGTAAACACTTGGGAAAACTATAACAGAATAACAATATAAATGATAAAATAAAAATACAGAAGTAATATGTTTGTAAAGTTTTTATTTTTACTGTTTAAGGAGTGAGGCAATTGTATCATTTGCTTGTCATTTTAAAAACAATTACAGGAAAGACAAATTTAGGATTAAAGTACTATAGTTAATATGATAAGAAAGTTTTTTATAACTGGGCAGATTACATACTAACTTCCCTTAAGAGCAAATTGCATATTCCAAAATCAAAATGTCATTTTAACAAAGAGAAAACAAAATTCTCATCTTGCAGTAATACAACAATTGGCAGTAAATAACTAAAATGATGTATTTTTATTTTGAATAATCTGATCAAACTTTGTCAAAATTTAGTACATTTCATTGCTCCTTTTCAGAGTCTGTCTGCAGGTATTTAAAGATAAACGGCAAGTTGACTTGGCCTGAAACATTCACTTCCCCTAAAATATTCTACCACTTTCTGTATTTCTGTTTTAATATCTTCTTTCACCTTCTGGTACAATTACACAATTTAAGTTTAAGGTATTATTCTCTTTATCTCTTTTTCCCTTTGATAATCAGAAAATACTGATTAGAATACACATATACACAATCTTCAACACACAGTTGTATTTCTTTAATATCATTGGTTTTATTATAGTCTTGATCACCCATATTAATTAGAATTGTAACTGAAATATTTTTTTTCTACAGACATATAGAAAATTGAGAGACTAGTAATTATATATTATACATGAGACCGGTATAGCTCACAAATTTATTTACATAGTATGTTCCACATACCTATTTACAAGTAGAAGAACATACAGTATCAATAATGTATGTTTTCTATTGCTACATAATGAATTACCACCATTTTGCCAGCTTAAAATAACACAGATTCAGAATCCCAGTGTTCATGACTCAGAAGTCCAGGCATGGCTTAATAGATTCTGCTCAGTCTTGGCAGGCTGAAATCATGGTGTCTGGCTGGCTAACACTATAATCTTAACTGAAATTTGAAGCCTTCTTCTAAACTCACACCAGCTGTTAGTATAATCAACTTCCTTGTGACTGTAGGAGTAAGGTCCCATTTTCTTACTGGTTGTTGAGTTAAGGGTCATTCTCAGATCCTAGACACTGTCTTCAAGTCTTTACTTCATAGCACTTCTCAAAGCCAGCGAAAGATTCGCCTGTCTGCTGCTCTGCTGTTTAAAAAGGATTTTCTGTGGTCCACAAAAGGCTGTAACTTCCTGTTTGGCCATCTTGATGATGTCAAAAGTTCAAGGACTTTTTTTTTTTTTTTTAACTAGGTGTTCTAAGAAAAAACAAACCCAATCCTTAAAATTTTAAATATAGTGCTTGCTTCAGGCAGCACATATACTAAAATTGGAAAGATACGGAGAAGATTAGCATGGTCCCTGCACAAGGATGACATGCAAATTCGTGAAGCATTCCATATTTTTAATAAATAAATAAAATAAGATACATACTTTTATTCACAAAATTTTCAAAACTAGTGATTGTGCTAGCAGCCTCCATGAGAAGACATTTTTCTTAAAAGTTTAATATACTTAAGTTTAATAATATACTTAAGTTTAAGATACTTAGTTTAATAAACTTTATCAGTTTAGCTCCTTTGTTTTTTTCTGTTCAACCAAATTAGGCTCTATTAGATTTAAATGACAATTTTGGTTGGATTTATATAAGTATGTATTCTCTATTAGCCAGTCAGGATAGGAACTTCTTTAAATTTGAAAATATATTATATCTAGTGTGTTGTTTTATCCTAGAAAAATATTTTGCACTAATATTAATACAAGAAAGACTTCTTTTACAGATAAAATACCTAAGATCACAAGAGCTTACTACTTCCATTTTACATCTTTATCCATAGATGAAAGAAGATAAAGGCAAAAAAGATATGAAAACAACTCCAGTGGAGCAAAAAAAACCCAAAACAAAACAACAACAAAAAAATTCAGGTAGGGAAACCTTCAAGAATGCATGGAAAAAGCTCAGCCATGGCTAATATAATGGGAATGGTTTGCGTGACATTAATGTAACTTGGCAGCCAAAGGAGTGGACTGGAATGCACATGTGTGAACAATGGCAATTTCACTGTACTAATCAGCGGGGGTGGTAGCCTCAAATTTTGCATTAAGCTTGAACATTCTTTCAAATGAAACTATTTGGATGATTCAGAAGACCTCAGCTATGGGCAATTAGTGATAAGGAACTTCATCATGACAATGTGCCTACTAATGCAATAAGTCTCATGCAGTTTTTTGGCAAAACATCAAATCACCCAGCTGAGTCAGTTCCCCGCTCCCTATACAGCCCAGATTTGATGCCCTACAACTTCTGTCTTTTCCCAAAACTAAAATCATTTTAGTTTTTCCCAAAACTAAAATTTCTTCATTTGAAAAGGAAGGAATTTCAGATCATCAATGAGATTCTGAAAAATACTATAAGACAGCTGATGGCAGTTGGGAGAACTGTGTGAGATCCCAAGGTTCCTACTTTGAAGGGGACTGAGGCATGATTGTCCTATGTACAATGTTTCTTGTATGTTGTATCTTCTTCAATAAATGTCTCTATTTATCATATCATATGGCTTGATGCTTCATGTATATATAAATATATATATAATTTATGCATATATAAATTTATATTTATATATAATTTCTTTATATATATATAAATATATATATAAATTCTTTATTCAGTTATGAGACATTTTCTCTCCCACTTACTTTTTGATACCAAACTCCCCAATCCATGAAATCCCTTAAACAGAGGAAACACTAACATACGCTCAAATTTTATTATGTAATTTCACCTTTGAAGCCTTCACCGATCTTTACATCGAAATAGTGGCATCCCAGACAGTATACCCATTTCTAAACAAAAAATACAGGTGTCCAACCAGAACCAGAAGGACAAGGTTCTGACTTTGGAGGCACAGACTGCTACGCTGAACTCTAAAGCCAAGCCAGACTTGGTATGTCATCCTCCTAGTTGAAAGATAACAAACAATAACTAGGCCTTAATCATCTTTCACCAGTTTTCAGTCATTACTAATTGGTGTTCATATTTTATAATTTTGGGGATATAAAGATATCTTAGGTCATTCAACATTAACACATGAAGCTTTGCAAATAAGGCCATTCTGCCACAACTCAGCAGGAGCTCACTGGTAGGAAGGTCAGAGATTTTGAAGACGTACTTGTCATTTCCTTTATCTATGACCTGCTTTCCAATCCAGTGAGTATAACATCTCAGTGGGATTCTATTAGAGTCTCTTCAAACTCTCTTACAGCTCTCAAATGTTGAAAACATAATGCTCAGACAAAACAAATGCATGTATCCAAATTTTATTTCCTTAATGAGGGAATGAACAGAGCTACTTTAGAGATGGTCTGAGAACTAATATCTCATACAGCTAACAAGGCAGTAGAATTAGTAAATTACAAACAACTGATTTTTGATAAACTTTTGGAATTATCCTCTCTTCACTAGACAGGAAAACATCACATTTGTTAGGTTTTATAGAATTATAAACTATACAAACCCCAAGCAATTGTTCAACGTTGCAGTCATTCAGAGTGAGCCAGCCTCACCTACTCTGCCCCCTTGTTAGAAAATGCCCTACCATGGTCTTTAAAGATTACACAGTCATTTTCACATTATTTTCAAACTAGGATAATTTTACTAACACATACAAAGTGAATATTTTTTTATAGTACACGCTCCGTTTTCTTATAGTGTACTATAAGAAAAAATATTCATGTATATATCATAAATGCCCCAATACATAGTTTGTGCATGATAAAAATATAAGCACCTATTAATTCACTACCTAAATTAGGTGTCAAGAAATGTCAAAATAATTTTATTTTTGAGGCCTTTTTCATGGTACAACTGTATCACTGATTCAACTTTTTCTCTTCTAATTCATGTAAGCCACTTACCAGAAAATTGTGTTTACAATTCTGTGATATAGTTTTTGTATAAATATACACATGCTTAACCACATACTGTTTAATTTTGTATAACTTGGTCTTTATATTTCATTATATAATATTGGTTATTTTTCTCTCACTAGATAAGAAATTATTTATTTTTATACATGCACCTATATTTTATTAATGTTCACTACATGAATATGTTGTGATTTATTTATCCATTTCCCTGTTAATGAAAACATCATTTCCATATAATTCCAATAATTTCAATTCCAATAAAAAGAATTGAAAAAAAAAAAAAAAGAATTACTTGGGCATATTGGAGATGTTACCTAGCACATGTATGTATTATTTCTCAATGTATACAGGTCATAGGTTATTTACCTTCTCAGTTTATGAGATAATATCAAAAGGTGGTCAAGTGATATATTTTTATTCTCAATGATAATATTTAAGCACTTTTCAAATTCTCACACAGTAGTCATATGTAGAAGAAAATATATGAAAATGTCAATGTCCTTCAACCAATGAACATCAGGAAAGCACCTACAGTTAAATATCTCACGTTTATTACTTGCTGCAATGATGGAAAACACAGCTTTGGGAACCATCAAGTGGCGTAGTAATAGGATGTTAAAAAAATCTAGTTTAGTGTTTAAGCTCCAAATGGGTATTTTGGAGAAGGTACTAAAGAAGTACCTTCTTGATTTTGTGATGCCAGAAAGTGGAACAACTATATGATTGGACATCTCAATAAATCTTTTCTGTAAAAGGGCAGACCAGTACGAGAAGAATGCTATAATTGGTAAAGCCACTTAGTAAGGAGAATGGATGTTTACCATGTTTTGAATTGTCTAGAGACCTGGTTTTTGTCTCATTTACAATGGTTTCAGAGTAACCCTATATAGACATTCTGGCACATTATTATGTTAAATAACAGAAAAAATAATCTCATCATTTATTGGTTTATAATAACATCAAGTCTTAGTTATGAACATCAAATTAGTTCCTTAATGTCAGGTGCTGCTTTTTTTTTTTTTTTTTTAGAAATAAAAGCCAAGTTTATTTGTTCATTTCAAAAATATAGAATGCTTCATAAATTTGCATGTCATCCTTGCTCAGGAGCCATGCTAATCTCCTCTGTGTTGTTCCAATTTTAGTATATGTGCTGCCAAAGAGAGCACTGGGGTTGCTTTTGTCCTTTTTCTTCTTTTCTCAGTGAAAATAGCAAAATCTAGGAAGAGGTAAATGCACATATACAGTTACGAGAGGTTCCTATATTAAACATAAGGTAATATGATATTACTTTAAGATAAAATGAGAGAAGTTAAAGATGTATATGTATAAATTCTAAAATAATCAGTAAAAGAGAACAACTATTAAATCAACAAAGGAGATAAAATTGGATTTAAAAATATTCAGTTTGTCTAAAATAAAGTATAGAAATAAGAACACATGGATACAGCAAACAAAGCAAAATGGTAGATTTAAACAGCATTGTTGATAATCAAAAAAATACTCATGAAAAGACAGAGCTTATCATATGGTATATAATAAAAAGCAAGGCCCAACTACATGCTGCCTATAAGAAAACCACATTAAATATATAACTAGAAAAAGTTATAAGTAAAATAATGGAAAAGATGTACCATGCTATATCTTTTAGGAAATAGAGTTGGTTCTACTAATATCAAAGGAGTTGTTAGATCAAAGGATAACTAGAATAATTTCACAATGACAAAAAGATCAATTCATTCAGGAATACTCAAAATCCTGTATATTCATGCACCAAATAAGAAAGATTCAAAATACTTAAGTACAAACTGATAAAACTGAAAAGAGAAATAGACAAATCCACAATAGTACTTGCCAATGTCAACAAATAGGAAAATTAGGAAGGACTGGAAAAAAATGAGCAACAATATTAAACAAATTAATCAAATCAACATTTATAGAACACTTCATCCAACAGCAGCAGAATGCACATTCTTTTGCAGTGCACATAGAACATTTATGAGGAACATGAAGTCTATTTTATGCCATAAAACAAAGCTCACTTAATTCAAAAGAAATCAAAGAGTACAAAGTTCTGTGACTATAAAGGAAAACATTAAAAACTCAATAATTAAAAGATAATTTCAAATATTTAAAAATTAGTGTACTTCTAAATAAATCATGAATCAAATTAGAAATCAAAGGGAATTCAGAAATATTTTTAACTTAGCAAAAATGAAAGCACAATATATTGATTTATTGGATACAGCTAAAATTGAAGGAGAAATTATAACAGTAAACATATACATTAGAAGAGAATAAATGTTTCTAATGAATGTGTGCTTGATAATACCTTGAGAAACTAGATAAATAAGAACAGATGGACCACAAGTAAACAAATGAAGAAAATAATAAAGATCAGAGTATAAATCAATGATAAAAAATAAAACACAATGAAAAAATGTTTTTTCAGAAAATTGATTAACCTCTGTTAAGATCTATATGAATGAGACATACACACACAGAAATTGCAAATATTACAAATAAGTAGTACAGCATCATAAAAAAAACACAACCTACTTAAAAAGATTCCAACAACATAAATCCAAGAACTATGCACTGAAAAGTACAAAACATTAGTCAAATTATGGGACACCTATATAAATGGTAATAGATATAATATTTATGGATCAAGAGAGCCAGTATGTTTAGTTCAATTTTTCCTAAACTGATCTACAGATTCAATATAATTTCAATCAAAATTCCAGCAGGCTGTTTTGTAGAATTTAACCAACTGAAATTGATACTGAAATGCCAAGGACTTACAATAGCTATGCTGGTTAGGTATATGTGTCACCTTGATTGGGCCATGGAATGCCAATGTATTTCATCAAATACTATTCAGGATGTTTCTGTAGGGGTATTTTCAGATGAGGCTAATATTTAAATTATTAGTCTGAGCAAAACAGATTGCTCTCTCTAGTGTCGGTGGCCCTCATCCAATCTGTTGAAGTCCTGAATAGAAGAAACTGGATGACAATTCTTTAAGTAAGAGAGAATTCTTCTGCCTGACTAATGAAAACTAAGACATTGCCTTTTCTTGCCATAGGACTCAAATTGAGATATTTCTGGATATTAAGCTTGCCAGCCTTTGAGTCACCAGCTTGCAGCCTCAACATACAGATTTTGGGACTTGTCAGGAGACACACACACACACACACACACACACACACACACATGCACATATCCTATCAGTTTTGTTTCTCTGAAGAACCTTGACTAATAGATTAGCCAAAAGAGCTTCCATAAAATAGCAAAGTTGGAAGATATGTTGTAAAATTATAATAATTTGTAGAATGTGGTACTAGTATAAAGATTAAAAATAGATCAATATAGATGTCAGAACTAGAGCCATAGACCAGAATACAGACCTCACAACTAGACCATGCATGTATGGTCAATTGATATTTATCAAAAGTGCATATATACTGCCCTGGCTAGTGGTACAGTGGATAAGGCACTGGCCTGCAAACCCAAAGGTTGCTGGTACGATTCCCAGCCAGGGCACATAACCAGGTTGCAAGCCAGATCTCCAGCCAGGTCCATGGCCGGAGACAGGTGAAAGGCAACCATACATTCATGTCTCTCTCCCTCTCTGACTCTCTCCCTTCCCCTCTCTCTGAAAAATAATAAATGAAATCTTTAAAAAAATAATAAAAGTGCACATACATTTCTGTGGACAAAGAACAGTCTTTTCAACAAATAGTGGGAATCCACAACTATAAAACTTATAGAAGAAAACATGATAGAAAAGTGTTGCAGCTTTTTCCTAGGCAAATTTTTTTTAACATTATACCACATCATTACTAAAATAGAAAAAAATCACAAATTGTTTTTCCTAAATATTAAAAAACTTTTGCTCATCAACACTATGAAGGAAATAAAAAACAGACTATGGAGTGGGAAAAATACATGCAAGTAAGAACTCTGATAAAATACTTATATTCAGGATATATAAAGAACTCCTCAAGTTCAATCACACAAGAAGAAACAATATAATTTTTAAATAAGCAGAAGAATTAATCACATATTTTACCAAAGAAAACATATGGATCCAATATTTGTGCAAAATCCTTAGTCAGTAGGGAATGTCAATGAAATCACAAATAAGGTACCATACCTTACCGAACAGGGTGTGCATGCTACATAGGCAATAATGTTGCAACTCCTTGTTTCACATGCTTCTTATTAATTTTGAAAAACTATGTTTCTAAGGTTATGATTTAACATCATTATTTCAGATATAAAGTGTTAAATTCTGAGAGCAGCCATCATGTTGAAGGAATATGATGTTAGAGCAACCATAGTTTCTGGACTGCATGCAGGGAGAACTGCTAAGGAAATTGTGGACTTTAATAACTTCCCTTTACAATGTGAAGAAGGTGTATGATGCTGATCCTGATGTTGCCACACCAACAAGAAAAACACATAAGATACACAATGATTGCACAAGTCCAGATATTAAATACAGAATCCAGGAGATCATCAATGAAGATCCAGGATGTTTACTTTGATGTTTTGAGAGTAGTTGTACCATGAGTGAATGAAGCAAGTCACAAATGGACACCAAGATGGTGCACCAGCACATAACCCCAAAAAGGTGCAAGAATTTGTGTCAGTGTTCCTGAATTCTGGTTAAAGGGAATCTGGCTGCCTAGTTCACCAGATGCAAATCCTTTAGACTATTATGTATGGAGCATTTGTGAGAGATAGGTTAATAAACAACTCATTCCAATAAAGAGGCTATTAAAGCTAAGATTGAAAACATGATGATGTTCATGGATAAAGAAAAGTTCATCAAAGTGTGCTCAAGATTCCAAAGTGGAGTCAAGTCTATTATTGCAACAAATGGAGACTTTTTTGAACAATAAAAAAATAATGACTGTTTATGTAGTTACATATAAGAATTTATTTCAAAATATAACACTTTTGTGGTATATTGTTTATTTTACTAAAAGTTTGCCAATTGCTCAAGTGTACCATGTATACCTATTAAAATGGTTTACATTTTAATTAACAACAACCACAAAATACTAAATGAGAGTGAAGATGTAGAGCACCTAGAATGCTCACACACCTAAAATAGTACAAACTTTGGGGTAATGGATAAGGTAACAGTTTAGGTTGTTGTTAAAGAGAAGTCGATGCTTATCATATGATTCTGGCATTATATTACCAGATATTTAGTTAAGAGGAATGGAAGACTATGTCCACAGAAAGATTTCTACACAAAATTTCATAGATGGTTTATTTGTTAAAATTATAGTTCAAAATTATTAACAACATAATTATGTTTCAAGTGGTGAATTAACAAACTAATTAAAAAGTGGTGATCTGATTAACAAAATATTTCATCAACACTTGTATGATGAAACACCAATTATAAAGAATTGTTAAATGCAGCCACATGGATCAGTCTTAAAATAATTGAGTAAGAAGAGCCAGACACTCTCACCATTCCCATTCACACACAAAAAGATGGCATAATAATGATTCCCCTTAGGTAACATTCTTGTAAATGCAAACTAATCCATAATTATAGAAGGTAAAAAAAAAACTGTGGCTAATTGAGGACTGGGTGGGAAGCTTAAGGGGATGAAAATAAAGGTGAAGAATGGCAGGATGAATGGAGGAGTTATAAATGGACAAGAGGAAACTTTGAGGGGAGCTGGACCATCCATTATCTTCATTGTGGTGATGGCTTCATGTTTATTTATACAGCAAACTTAACAAAATTGTGAACATGTGCATGCCAACTTGACTTCAATAAAGCTATCTGAGAAATTTGCATTTTTTAAAAATTTTAATTTTATTGTTGTATTACATCCATCCTATTTCCCCTTTCCCACCCACCCACTCCCCCTCAAAGTCAATCCCACTTGTCCATGTCCATGGTTCTTCCATGCTAGTTACTTTGCATTTCTTATATGATAAATGAAGTAGAGTATTCTAGATGAATGATGGAATAAAGCATCATTAATATGCGCTTTAGCTTTAGGTTTTCCCCTTTCTCTGAAACAGCAGCTCTGTCTTTGGCCTTTAGTGGGCTCAAGGGCCAATGTGCAGTTTCCCTTTAGGATTGTAATGCTCCAAATTCTTTTTTCCAGCTTTATTAAGGTATAATTGACAAAAAATTTATATATTTAAAGTGTACCACACAATGACTGGATATAAATATAAAATGTAAAATGACCGTCACAGTATCAAGTTAATTAACACACTCATTGCTGCACACAGCTACTGTCTATGTGTGTGGTGACAACTCAGTTTCTGGTTTGCTGTGTTCAGGACAGGTGTAGGGTGCAACACCATCATTTACATTCATTAATCTTTTTAATTTACATTCTGGTTTCTAGAATCAGATACATTTATTTTTTGGATTTGGTGGGTTTTTTTTATCCTGGATATTTCTCTAACAATTTCTTAAAAACTTAAAAACACACTTATAATTTATCCAACTCCTAACTGTTTTGCTTTTCATAATATCTAGAATGCCATACTATCATAAACCGATGTCTTAGATAGATTTGTATGTTTTGGTACATGTGTGTAAAACACTGAAGACTCATATGTGTGATTCTTCTGTAATCCTGAAACAACAAAGAACCATTTTGACATAGTCTATGAATTCATAAAAATATCAAAGGGATAACTTCAAATCTTTTCATATATGAAAGGATTTCCAAGTTGATAAAGAGATTTTGTTTATCTTAGAAATAGTTTTGTTGTGTGTATGTGTAAATGGTGCAAGATAGGAACCCCCAGAGGTTGCTATAAAAGAAGAGGTTAAAAGTAAGAGCAGAACTGAGAGAGACAGACAGACAGACAGAGACAGAGAGACAGAGAGAGAAACAGAGATAGCACAGGAAATTTGTAAACCAGCAACCTGGAAAGAGAGGGAAGAATTAAATCATGGTGCTCTTAGCCACTTGGAATCTCAGGTTCAACACTCAACTCTGCCCAATACTAAATATAACTTTGGGGAAATTTTCAAAACTGAAACTCAACTTTTCTTCTGTAAATTGACAATGATAATTGTATTTAATGTATAATACTGTTGTGGGGATGAAAGGAGATAAGGTAGTGACTTTCAGATGTTTTGCTTATGCCCTACTGTAAGAGGTACATTGCATCAAGAACAGAAATGCACAAACTCACACACACAGACATAATATAAAATTCAAATGAAAGTTACACAAAATAATATTAACTTTTCTAAAAGTGACGAATTCTGAAATATATATTATTTTCTATACCATTCTATTAAAAAATGTGTTTTGAGATACTAATATACTTCATAGCATAGAGAGAGAGTAAATCATGGTTCTATAATAAAAATGCAAATAATGTGCAGAAAGCACTTATTACAGTAACTGATACATTCCAAGGAATTTTTTAAAAAATGTTAGTATCTTAGTTTTGGTATTATATTTCATTTTTATTATTTTTACATTTGCATTTTTGTCTTTTTAATGATTGTTTGCCATGATGTCCATAATATATGACTATTCAGTGTCCATCATATAAACATCTATTCCTTCTGTATTTTAAGAGCTATAGTTCCAAAACTTTAAATCATGACCAAATCAAAACAATATATATATGAAAATTGTCCACTATAAAAGCTGTAACAATTTATTTTCAAAAAGTATGCATGATTTTTGCCAAGAAAAGCTAAAAGATATATCTATATATCTATATATCTATAACATTTGAAAAATAACATTTGAAAAATTTATAGATGTTTAAAGGGAAACTTGTATGAAAACAATCAGTAAAAACAAGTCATCCTAACAAATTCTTATTTATGATTTTTAAAAAGCAATGTGTTTTGTGCACTAGAAACATAATACAAATACAATAACACTTTAATGAATAGTCATGTCATCATATATTGGAGCATAATTATGTTCAGAAGTTCATAAAAATGGAATTATTGGTCTTAGGGTTTATCCAATATTAAAGATTTTTCACTATCTTGATAAACTGTTCTCTAAAACAGTTTGTGTGACTTTTTTAAAAAGTTGTCAAGATAAATGTTGTTTATAATTTTAATAAGTTGCTAAATATTTAGAAAGAAGTAGTATAATCAATGTCTTAGGTCAAGATCAATGAATAATCCATACAAGGTATTAATAAACTCGAAGGTTCAATGTCTGGTTTAATGTACTTTTCTTTAATCTAATTAATCCCACTGGGCAACAAACTTCTCTGGAACTAGGACAGTTTCTTTTCATCTTTATGTCTCTGGGACTCAACAGTTCCCAAACCATCTAAGACACTCAAAAGTGTTCCAAAACTATGTTACATTAGGAACAAAAATGTGTTAGAGACACTATAGATTAAAATTCTATGACCATCAATCTTTAGCACTATTTTATTCTAAAAGCCCACATCAGAGTCATGAGCAATATAGCAGACATTTTTTAATGAGATTAGATGATTATTTTTTAATTTAAAAAATATCTGCCACTTCTTGAGATGTTAAATCATCTGGAATACTTCAGGGATAAAAAAACTAAACAAAACAAAACCAAAAAACAAGTATATAGATTTATAATAGAAATAACCAGGAAAGGTAAAAACTGTTTTTCAACTTAAACCCTGGCTAGTGGCTCAGTCTATAGGCGCCAACCTGCGAACCCAAAAGTTACTGTCTCGATTCCTAGTCAAGGCATATAACCAGGTTGCAAGCCAGGTCTCCAGCCAGGTCTCCAGCCAGGTCCGTAGCTGGAGGCAGGTGAAAGGCAACCATACATTGGATGCTTCCTCCCTCTCTGCCTCCCTCCTTTTTCCTCTCTTGAAAAATAATATATAAAATCTTTTTTAAAATAGTTTTCCAACTTAAGTATTAGAATTCAACAACCCACAAGAATAAATTACTAATTTATGGTACATAGTCTGTATTTGTTCAGTATTTTCATATGCTTAGATCTTTTTAGCCAATAAGGAGTTTAGATGGAAATGGGCTATATAGAATAAGTAGGTAATTCTACTTCATCAAGTTATTCAAAGGCAATAGTTTCATTTCCTTTATTTAATTATTATTTTTGCTTCACCAGTTATTATGATATTGTTAGCATTTGTTTCATCTATTTGAGTCCTGCCTATTAAAGCACAAAGTTTTCCAAAATTTTGCAGTATTTTTGGTCATGTTTTTCTTTTAAAAATAATTATATCCTTATCTTACTTCATAAACTAACTTGACCATAATTGAAACTTTGCTGGATGACTCAGCATTTCATAAATAATTTTTATCCATTTACTAATAAAGCTCTGAATAAGAAATAATAAATACATTGGATGTGTTCCTTGAATGAACTTTATGATAAAGTTTTAAATATTCCAAGGCATTCTGTTGTTTGCTACTAGGTTTATGGCTTTGTATTATTAAACATTGACATTTTATTGCTGAACATTGAAGCTTGAGACACTATGTCTATATTTTGAATTGAATTCAAAACCTAAGGGTTTTTTTTTTTTTAAATTATACTATTTCTGTGCTTTATTTAGAAGAGATATTTCAGTCTATGTAATATTTGCAAATTCAGACTTTGAATTCAGTAGGTTAATACTGAAATATATGTATGTTCTTACTACCAAACCTACTATTTTGTTTATACTACGCACTAGTACCGCAGAAAGCAATACTGCTGTTGTAACTCTTCAGCTTGTGCCAAATATTCCTGCTCTTCCATCCCTGCTTCAAAATGTCAAACAGTCTTTCAGCTGTTCAACTTGCAGCTGCCAAAAATCAATGGGTTTGCATCTGTTGGTTCCATTTGTATGTTCTAAATCAAATTACTGCCAATTGGACACAACAATAAATTATCTATATGATATTACTGTTGATAATAATGATAACAAATACATTTACCAGATTCATGAAGCATCTAAAATTATATTTTTCTATTTATATTTTTCAAATAGATGAAAAAGTGAAATGAGTTTTTACTCTCTGTGTCATGTATTTAATATATAGACACATGTTTTTTAGTCTATGTATATATTACAACATGTGAGGTTGGTTACATGGGAATAAAGCAACTTCTTAAGTTCATCACTTCTTTTCTTTTTCCAAAAGAAAGTGAGAGTTGGGATTTTCTTATCCATTGCACAGTGCACTGCTGGAGGACGAGGTATGGAGAATGGGTGTCACAAATTTTCCTACCAGCTTCAAAGCAACTTGTTTCACACTCACCAAGGATGCAGGAGCCTCTTAATGGATTTTTGATTTCTCATAAAGTGAATTGGTCCATGTATTCTTAATTAAAAATCTTAGTAGGGGAGAGTGAGGATCTGGGACTTCTGCAATTTTGCTAACATCACCCACTTCAAGGTCACTATTTTAAATCTAACTATGCAGTTATAAACTTTCTTTCTTTGACTACTGTAGTATTTTATGTTAAAATATTTTAAAACATATTTATTTTACATATATAAGAACTTAATATTTATTCTATAACCCCTCATAGGTTATATAAACCCTTATAGGTTATAATTTTCTAAGAAAAGCAATTATGTCTTTTTTTCAACTTATCAACACAGTGACTAACCATTATTAAGGGATCAGTAAATAATGACTAAATGAATAGGTGAAGGAATAAATAAGAAACTAAACCATGCATTTCTTTCAAGTTACTGCTCTTATAGGAAAAATAAATCTATTCCTACATTCATCAACAATATCTCCAACCCTCTTCTTTACATGATTATGAGGGTAGCTATTAGAAAATCGCACTTGCCACTGTATTTTTAATTTCAAATTCCAGTTGTTCATTGTAGCTATAAAGGCAGTCAATTAACTGCTGTATATTAACCTTTTGTCCTGCAACCTTGCTATAATTATTTATTAGTTCCAGGAGATGTTTTATTGATTCTTTGGAATTGTCTATAGACAATTATAATATACTTTTTTCAGGTTTCATAACACATCCATATTTGTTTCCTTACTTTTTCTAGAATAAAATGCTATGATGACAACATAAAGTATGTATTATTTTTTGTTATATAGATTGTAAAACTGAGTCACATTTATCCAAAATTGTAAAACTTAAAAGGCAAATGCATCAGACTGAAGTTTCTCATTTTAAGAAATCATTTCCACCATGCCATTTTTCCAATATTATTTAGAAAGTGTGGTAAAAACACCACCCTTCTAAGCTTAAGACTATAAAAATGCTTGTAAGAACAAGCCTAAACCCAAACTGCCTGTACTCACTATTGGTCTTTTCTATGCTCATCCAAGAACAGAGTTCTCTGCAGCAAGTTGTCAGAACAATACACTCATTGCCACCAGCAATTTGACTCTGTGAACTACTTTTCTTTATTGGGGGTACATGTTCACATAGTGGAAGATAAATCAGGTGTCCGGATTAATAGTTTCAGTTCTGAGTGCTAATTCTTAGTCCTCCTGGTAAGGCTTCAAGTTGAAAGTGCTTTGTTGTTGGCCAATTGATATACAGGACCATGCTTCCTACCTATGATCCCACATCCAGAATTTTATGAGTTCTGACTTTTCCAAAGATACCCAACCAAGGTGGCTTTATTGAGTTATTGCCTTCTTTCTTCCTGTACTTTATTTTTAATTTTACTTATTTCTGTTCACTTTGATATTTTAAAAATACACTTTATTTTAAGATTTTATATATTTCTTTTTAGAGAAAGGGGAAGGGAGGGAGAAAGTAAGGAAGAGACACATTAACACTTAGGATAACCACCAATCTGTCACCCCTCATACATCCTCAACCTGGGACCTGGCCTGCAACCCAGGCATGTGTCTTGATAGGGAATTGAATCAGTGACCCATTGATTTGCGAGATGATGCCCAACCCCCTGTGCCACACCAGTCAGGGTAAAAAATTGACACACAAAAACAAATAAATAAACAAACCAAAAAAGAAAAAAACCACTGTATTTTAGAATTTTATTTACAGAAAATTTGCAAGTTGCAATGAAGTACAGAAAGTTGCTATATATTTCATACCCAGCTTCCCCTATTATTAACATCTTACATTAATTAGTATGGTACATGGCTGAGAATAACCCAGTATTGATAATAAATGATGATTATAAAGATGATGATAATTATTAACTAGACTCCATTGATTGAGAGGGAGTGATTAGATTCTAGAAAATCATGCGGGTTGAAACAAATTATTACGACCATCTTTGGAAAGTACATGGCAATGTGATGTATAAGCAGAAACCAATCTTACAACTTTTTCCTACTGTCCCTTTAAAATGGCTCTGTGAAGTCACTTTCCCCTGAATCATGAATAAAATTTCATTCCAATCCCATACCGTTGTGAACTGTATTTATCTTTATTTGGTGCCTCTCTCTGCAGAAAGATTATACATTTCTGTCCTTATGAATTCAGGTTTAGCCTCAAGTATATGACCCAAACAGAAGTGATATGTTTCACTTCAGGACAGAATCTTTAACAGCCAGTACAGGGTTCACTATGTCTTCTTTTCCCTTCATCATGATAACAAGTCATGTTTCAGAGAGTGGCCACTGCCCCAGTCTGATCCCAAGAATGAACCAAATCCACAGTTAGGCTGGCCACACATGTGCATTAGCACACTGCTTAGGACGTGAAGGGTATGTGGCATATGTTACATAGTTCTGCCCTCTTGGACCTCTCTAAGACACTAGGAATTTCTGTGGGCTTTCCTTTTGCTCCAAAACTGAAATCCTATTTTAACATCCCATTTCTACTGTTCTCTTTGAGTCTTCTTTCTCAGGGCTTATGTTTCTCAAGGAAAATACTTGACAAATGTTGACCTACAGCTTTGCTTTGAAAATCAATGTTAATGTCTAGAAAGGAAAGTATTTGTATAAATTCATGACCAAAATAACATGTGACATCCCATAAATCACTGAGCTTCTGTGCTGCTTGTTTTTCTGGCAAGTAGAAATGCCATATTTTAAAGAAGTAATAAAAGAAAATATAAACTACACATAGAACATAGACATCAACACATCTGAGGGCACTATTTTTGGCTGCTTTGATAGAGATACACATATTTGAAAAGATCTTTTTCAAAGATCTTTTTTATAGCTTCTTATACAACCTCCAAGTGTAAGGGATGCATGGATAACCAACCTGTCAAACAGATGACACAACTATGGCTCAGTCTCAGTTTTACCACCTCTGCCCTTTTTGGCAAAAATACATGTCCACTGCCATTATAGATGGGTGGTATTTATTTCTTTCTACATCCTTATCTGTAACAGTAGGGTGAGATGAAGGATAAAAAAAGATATGTACCTTACCTTAAGTCACTAAGTATCTTCTTTGGATCTGAACCAAGAACACATGAGTCTTTCTGCATAAGTTAAATTCTTCATCCCTCCCTTTCCTTTTAATTACTTTCATTATACAATCTGTGCAACAAAGAACCACAATTCTCTGTCATAGTTTCTTTCTCCATTATAGGTGCTTTCTTTCTTTTTTTTTTTTTTTCTTCTTTTAGTTTTCAAAAGATTTTATTTATTATTTTTAGAGAAAGGGGAAGGAAGAGAGTTGGAGAAGGAGTGAAACATCAATGTATGGTTACCTTTCACCTGCCTCTAGCTATGGACCTGGCTGGAGACCTGATCATGTGCCCTAGCTGGGAATCAAACCAGTGACCTTTGGGTTTGCAGGCTGGCACCTTATCTACTGTGCCACCAGCCAGGACTATAGCTGCTTTCTTGAGAGAAAAGAAGTACTACTAATGTACTGACAAGCAGCGGGTAAGAGTAAAACCATATAACTAGGCATTTCTATACTGCTCAGAGACAACGATGTTATTAATACACTCCATCTGTGAGAGTAATTGGGTTGACAGAATGCTCTGTTTGGAGATTAGAGCTATGGTGGGTGCAGTAGGTATTGATCAGAGAAAACAATAAAGATCGATGTGACCCTGGAAATCACCATCCCTTAATGTCATTTACATTGATTATTGACCCTATTCCTTGTTCATTCTCAAGGAAATTTTTAAATGCAAATGGGCTGCATATATCCCCCCAACCCTGACTGTAAATTTCATTAATGCAGGAGTTACACCTGCCTTAAACTCAGGACCAGTGTGGTTTACATTAAGTTACCATTAAATATTGTTTGAATAACAGACTAAATGAATGAGTACCAAGCACAGACCCAAGCTTTTACCTTTTTTTGTTGCTGTTGTTCTAAGAACTCTATAGAGGTAAATAGACTCCTATCCAGTCACTGAATTTAGGTGAATCTCCAGGTGTGGTTAGCTCTTCTTACCTAGGCTTAGAAGTGGTTCTTTATGGCCGATTGGCCTATGTGCTTCTGATCAAATCTTGATTCTGCTATCTAGAAAAATACCCCTTTAACATTGTCCTCTGAGGTCTTCGTCTTCATCGTTTAGATTTTTATTCCATTTCTTTATTATTTTTAAGATTTTATTAATTATTTTTAGAGAGAGGGGAAGGGAGGGAGGAAGGAAGGGAGAGAAACATCAAGGTATGGTTGCCTTTCACCTGACTCCAGCTATGGACCTGGCTTGCAACCTCGTTATATGCTCTGACTGGGAATTGAACCAATGAGACTTGGGTTCTTAGGCTGGTACTCAATCCACTGAGCCCCACCAGCTAGGGCCCCATTTCTTTTGTTTAGTGTTAGGGCAGGGTGGAAATTTCTCCAAGTAAGTTTGGGATTCTTTAGACAACCAAATCGGCCAACAAAACCCATTTTTTTCACTTGCACTAGGTACACCAATCATAATATATGAGAACATTTTGTTTCTTTCTTTGCAATCTGAATATTCTTAATTTTATTTTCTTATATTGTTACAATGGCTAGGACTTCTGATACAATGTTGTATGGGAATGATGAGACAGGGCATTCTTGCCTTGTTCCTTGGGGTAAAGTATATACTATGTGTGTATATGTATATAACCTCTTACCAATAAGCAATTGTTAGCTACAGGTTTTTTGTAGATGTTCTTTATTAATGGGGGAAGTTTCTCTATTCTAATTATGCCAAGATTTTACTTTTTATCACCTGTGGTTTTTGGATTTTGTCAAACGAAAGCTTCTATTATATCAATCGATATGATTAAATGATACTTCTTTAATATTACTGTGCTTGGACTATCATAACAAAAAAATCAAAGGCTGGGTGGCTTAAACAACAGAAATGTGTTTTCTTACAATTCTGGAGTCCAGAATTTTGAGAAAGGTATTTACAGGTTTTCGTTATTTCTAAGGTCTCTCTCCTTTGTTTGCAGATGGGCACCTTTGTACTGGGTCATCACATGGTCTTTCCTCTGTGCCTGTGCATCCCAGGTATCTGCATGTACAAGTTTCCTCTTCATTTTAGGGAAACTACCACATTTGATAAGAAGCCACCAGAGTCTCATTTTAGCTTTAGCACATCTTAAAGTGGTCTGTCCTTAAATACAGTCACAGAAGTCACGGTAACAGAAATGTTCACCCTAGTATATTTTGGAAGGGATTATAGAGAATTGGCTTCACTTCTTTCTTAAATCTTTGGTAGACTTTACCATTAAAACCATCTGGGCTTGGCACTTCTTTATAATAGTGTTGTTATTATTGATTTAATTTATTTAATAAATATAGGCTTATTAAGATTACTTTTCCATGGGTTGTTTGGTAGTGTTTAGTCAAGAAATTGGTGTATTTCATCTAATTTATGAGATTGATAACCATAATGTTGTTGAAATATTTCTTTATTAATCTATTGATGTCCTTGGGATCAGTAGTGATGATTCATCTTTTGTTTCTAATAATGCTAATTAGCATATTTTCTCTTTTTTCTTGGTTATCCTGGATGGAAATTTTCCAATTTTATTTCTTTTCAAAGATTTTCTCTATTGATTTCTGCTCTATTGTTTTATTATTTATTTTTTCAGTTGCTTTAGGTTACTATTACTCTTTTTTCTCTAGTTTCCTAAGAAAGAAATCTATATGATTGATTTCAGATAATTTTTTAGGTTGAGAAATTCTGAAAGAAAAGAATTGTTACCCATAAATTCTATAGATAAGAAAGCTATTCTTCTGGTGAAAGGAATAATAAAAATATCATTCAATAAAAGAAAACAAAGAATTTGACATTTGCAAATTTATCACAAAGATGACTAAAACATGTTTTTCAAACAACAAACTATGTGAAATGAAACTATATATAGTGCTGACAGGGAAATATGTAGCATTAAAATGCTTACATTAGAAAAGAGAAAAGGTCTCAAATGAATAATCTAAGTTTCTATTTCAGGTATATAGATAAAGTAAAGCAAAATATCCCAATAAAGCAGAATAAAGAATTAATAAATATAAGAACAGAACTATATGAAAGCAATTGAGAAAATAAGAGAAAAAACCTGGCTTTGTAAAAGAAAATCAATAAAATTTAAAACCACTGAAAAGATGAACAGAGAGGAAAACTACAAATAAACAATATCAGGTATGAGACAGAATAGCACCGCAGATTCTGCAGCCATTAAAAGATGAGAGAATATTATCAATAATTTTACACTCATAACAATACCTCAAAAATCAAGAAACAGCAAAACTCAACCAAGATTCAAAAATAATCAGAATAAACCTCAATTTATACCATATTGTTACACTGTAGAATTCTATCAAACAATTAAAGAATTAAAATAAATTTTATACTCTTAGTTCCAGAACACTGAACAAAGAGAATATCTCCTAGCTCATATTATCAGGCCATATTATTCTGTAACCACCACTTCCTGTCCCCCCAAAAGAAAGGAAAGGAAAACTTAAACTAACATTTCTCATAAATTTAATTTAATTGCAAATATCTTTTAAAATATTAGGAAATGGAACCTAAAATATTTACACCATGACCAAATGGGATTTATTCCAGTTTTGCAAGTTCAATAATTTAAAGTTCAGCCATTGTAATTGACCATATCTACCTGTTAAAGGGGAAAAAAAAAAAAAACATTTCAATTGACAAAAAAAAAAAAAAAAAAAGAAAGAAAGAAAAAGAAAAAAGGCGTTCAATAAGGCGTTCATTAAATTCCCAAACCCATTCATAATGAAAATTAGCAAGTTAGGAATAAAAGGTAACTACCTAAATTTGACTTTTAAAATCTCATTAATTTTTTTTAAACTACAGTACCTAATGTCATTTTAAAGGGCAAAGAGCAAAACGCTGAAAGCTTTCAAACCAATATCAAGGACAGTGCAATGTCAGATCAACAAGTTTTATTAAACATAGACTGATGCTCACTGCAGTTAGGCTAGAAATAGATACAAAGCATATAAATTATTTTCAAAAATAAAACTATCACTATATATAAAGGGCATGATTGACTACATAGAATACCCCAAGATATCTATTAAATATATCTATCTATAATTAATAAGTGAGCTTAGTAAGTTCATAGAATAAAAGATCAACTAACATAATTAATTTTATTTCTGTTATTAATAAACATGCTGAAATAAAAAATACAAAAACATCATTTATATTTTCTCAAAAGAAAACAAAATATTAAGGTGTAAACTTAAAAATATATATAAGATCTCATTTTCAAAAGTTAAAATTAAGAAATCAAAAATGATTAAAATAAAAAGATACATCATGCTCGTGTATTGAAGATTATAATTCTCCCCAATTGATCTGTAGGTTTTAATGAATTTTCTGTCAAAAATCTAAGTAACGTTTGTATAATCTATGGGACATTATAAAAATTATGTGGAGACTTCTGGTTAAGAGGGAAGCATAGGTAGACATGCTGGGTCTCCTTCCACAACTAAGAAGGAATACATTTACCCCAAAACTAGAGACAATCAGAATTTTCAGAAAATTGAGCTGCACAGAAGACAAACAAAGATATAAAGAAGAATTACTCATCCAGACAGGTAGGAGGGGCAGAGCCAGGACAGCAAGGACACAATTTGGTGGTGCAGTTTGGTGGCAATGTGGCTACAGTGTATCAGTAGCTGTGGCTAGTCCATGGTAAGTTCAGTCACACATTTTAAAAAGTAGGGACACTTGGGGAGTGCTTCCAGTACCAGGGTGAAAATGAAGCCTCATTGCTTCTGGCTGTGAAAACCAGTGGGGGTTGGGCAGAGAATAAAATTGCTGGTTTCTCAGCTGAGTCCATTTGTGGTGAAACAGGTCATCCCGAACTGATGAATACCTAAGGCCCAACCCCTTACAACATAATGGGTGTGACAGTTCTACCTAAGAAAAAGAGGCAAACACAGGAATCTGTCAAGTTGAACAAGTCTGTTCAAGAGAAGTATAGCCCAAAAAGGAAACAGATCAAGGTTCCAGTAGAACTAAATGATATGGAGATAATGAACCTAACAGATGCAGAGTTCAAAATGCTGGTGATTAAGATCCTCACAGACTTGACGGACATGCTTGAGAACCGCAAATACAGAAAGGAAGAAATGAAGGCTATGCTAAGTGAAACAAAGGAAAATCCACACAAAACCAATGGTGAAGGGTAGGAATCCAAAGTTCAAATCAAGTATATGGAACAGAAGGAAGAAATCAACAATCAACCTATACAGAATAAGGAAATAATAATTGAACAAAATGAGGAGAGGCTTAGGAATCTCTGGGACAACTTTAAACATGCCAATATCTGAATCATAGGGGTGCCAGAAGAGAAGAGCAAGAGCAAGAAACTGAAAACTTCTGTGAAAAATGAAGCACAGAGTCCCAAACAGGCTGGACCTAGAAAGAACTAAACTAAGAAACATCATAATTAAAATGCCAAAGGTTTAAGATAAAGAGAGAATCTGGCCTTGGTTGGTGGCTCAGTTGATAGGCACTGGCCTGAGAACCCAAAGGTTGTCGGTTTGATTCCCAGCCAGGGCACATAACCAGGTTGCAAGCCAGGTCTCCAGCCAGGTCCGTAGCTGGAGGCAGGTGAAAGGCAACCATACCTTGATGTTTCTTTCCCTCTCTGCCTCCCTCCCTTCCCCTTTCTCTGAAAATAGTAAATAAATTATTTTAAAAATAATAAAATAAATTAGAAATAAAATATTTTAAAAAGGTTTTAGATAAAGAGAGAGTCTTAAAAGCAACAAGAGAAGAGAGTTACCTACAAAGGGATTCCCATAACACTATCAGCTGATTTCTCAAAAGGAACTTTGTAGGCAAGAAGGGGCTGGCAAGAAGTATGCAGTGATGAAAAGCAAAGACCTTCAACCAAGATTACTGTATTCTGCAAAGCAAAATTTAGAATGGAAGGGCAGATAACATGCTTCCCAGACAAAGTAAAGCTAAGGGAGCTCATCATCATCGAGCTCTTAAAGGGACTTATTTAAGAAAAAGGATAAAAATTATGAAAATTAAAATGACAACCAACCACAACTATCAACAACAGAATCTAAAAAATAAAAATAAAAACAAACTAAACAAAAAATCAGAATAGAATCAGAATCATAGGTATAGGGACCATTGGGAGGGTTATCAGTTGGGAGGGGGAAGGGGAAGAAATGGGGAAATGGTGCAGGGATTAGGACACATAATTGATGAGTTCAAGTTAGCCAGGGGGAAGTTAAGAATATAGGAAAGGATTAAACCAGGGAACTTATATGCACAACCCATGAACATGAACTAAAGGGGGTGAGACTATAGTAGTGAAGGGGAGCCGCAGATGGAGGGGAGAAAAGGGAAAAGAAATTGGGACAACTGTAACAGCATCATCAATAAAATATACTTAAAATTTATGTGGAAAGGCATGATGCTAGCTTAAAAAAAAAAAAAAAAAAAAAAAACACCTGAAAAGGAGTATAGTGGGAGGAATTATTCTACCACATATAAAGGCCCTCGTATAGTATGTACTACAATTGTCAAGATGGTATGATGTTAGGATGGATAAATAAAGAAACCAATGGAACAGAATAGAGGATTCAGAATGATATCTACACAAAGGTATAAAAGCACTTCAGTGGAGGGAGAAAGGTTTTTGAACAAATTATGCTGGAGACTTTGGATATTTATAAGCAACAAATAAATTAACTTTGATATAAATCTCACACGTACACTAACATGAACTTAAATCATGAACTTAAATATAAATTGTAAAACTAATACTTTTAGAAAAAAATACTTATAGGAAACAAATTTTGTTATCAGTGCTAGGCAACAATTTCTTAGACCTAATATCATAACTACTATCCATATAAGGAAAAACTGATACATTTTATCTTATAAAAATTATTTTTTTTCTTGGTAAAGTACCCTGTTAAGAGGATGAAAATACAAAATATAAACCTCAAGAAATTATTTGAAAACTACCTACTAGCTATAGAAATCTCTCAATAGTATAAAGCAGTTCAATTAAAATTTTTCAAAATTCATAAAAAGATATTTTCCCAAAGTCCACATTCTAAAGAGCAAATAAAGTAGTCAATATTATTATTCATTAGGGAAATATGCATTAAAATTCTAATGGAATGTCACTACCCATCTGCAATTACAGCTAAAACAGAATACAGTGACAACACCAAATGCCATCAACTGTGTGGAGAAACTTGTTCATACATTGCTGGTGAAATACAAAATGATACAGCTACTCTGAAGAGCAAATTACAAAGTTTTATAAAGTAAACCTGTGCACATCTACAATCCCACAACTGCACCATTAGGTATTTATCCCAGAGTATATGAATACATATATATACAAAAAAAGGCCTGTATATAAATGTTGATAGTTGTTATTTCCAAACCAGAAACATTCAAAGGGACTTTCAATGAATGAACTGTTAAACAAACTTGTATTTATGCATAAATTAGAAAAGCACTATGCAAGACAAGGAGCAAACTACTGATACATGCAACAACATCAATAAATCTCCAGATATTTATGCTGAGAACAAATAGCTAATATCTAAAAATTAATTGCTGTATAATTCTATTCATATAACATTATTGAAATGACAGTTTTGTAGAAATGGAAAACACAGTCATTGCCAGCGTTTAGGGGACTAGAGTGGGGGAGGGAGAAGTTGGTAGGGTGGGGAGATAGTTGAGAAGGGATATGAATTTGGCTGTAAAATAGCAACATGAGAGAGAGACAAGATGGTGGAGGAGTAAATGGAGCTACACCAATCTCCTTCCAAAACCAAACTGGAATTACAACTTAGTTGGGGAGAAATCATCCAGAATAACCAACAAAATACCAACTGGAGAGAAGTCTTATCACCAGGGACAGAACAGAAGAGCCGATTCATCACAACCTGACCAGTAGGAAGTGCAAAGACACAAGAGGCTGGCGGGTCTCCCTCAGGTGGCAGCTGAAGGGACAGAGAAACATCTCAGCAGCTGGGGCTCCACCTGAGAAGGGTGGGATCTAAACCAATTGGGTTTCCCAGCCTACAGCAACACAGGTGAGAGGAAAACAGCACCCAGCTGTGAAAAGCAAAAAGCTACCAGGTTTAGCCTGCTTGACAGAGAGACTGAGTTCTTAAAGGGACCATGCATGAAAATACAGAGGCACCCACCTACCCTGGGCTCCAGCAGAGAAAGGGCAGAGTGGACTAGAGACATTTAAGGATGGTTTGGGTCAGTGGCTTTAGGGGGAGAGCTGAGGGAGCAGCCCATGGGTCCAGTGCAGACCCATCCCCCATACAGAAGGCAAAGTTTTATACAGTAAACCTGTGCACATCTACAATCCCACAACTGCACCATTAGGCATTTATCTCAGAGTATATGTATATATATATATATACACACACACAAAAAGGCCTGTATATAAATGTTGATAGTAGTTATTTCCAAACCAGAAACATTCAAAGGAACTTTCAATGAATGAACTGTTAAACAAACTTGTATTTATGCATAAATTAGAATAACACTATGCAAGACAAGGAGCAAATTAGGGTGGTCAAAGGGTGGGAGCCTGAGGGGAAGCCACAGCCCCACCCATAGGAATTAATCCACCCCACCCAGCAGTGCCTAAACCTGACCTCAGATCACAGGTTGATTGGATTAACAACTGAATTCATCTGCCTTGCCCAAAGGTGCCTAAAACTGACCACTAATCACAGACTGATTGGATTAACAACTAAATGAGACAAAAGACAGTGGATCTTTGGTAGTCTCCAACTGACTGACTAGGGCCCAGACTGGGACATGAGCTGACGTTACCAAGCACAGATCCAGGAAGTAAAAAAAGTGCACCTCTACACCACAGAAGATCACACCACTAAGACAGTAAGTCAAAGTAGACCAATCCAAGAAGCAGAAACAAACAAGTCACCTAAAATGGGGAGACAAAGAAATAAACCCTCAGCAAATGGAAAGGAGGAATCCCCAGGAAGAGTGGAAAATGAAATAGAGGCAAGCAAACACTCAGACATGGAATTCAAAATGATGATGATAGAAAAGCTCAATGAGCTCAGCAAGTTCAAAGAAACTACAAACAACTCCAGGGAAACTATGAAGAACTCAAGGGGAACTACAAAGAACTACAGAGAAGCTACAAGGAACTTACTGAGAACTACACCAGCGTTAAAAAGGACATGGATACCATCAATAAGAGTCAGGAGGAAATGAAGAATACCATTTCTGAATTGAAGAACACAGTAGAAGGGATCAAAAGCAGGCTAGAGAAAGCAGAGGACTGGATCAGCAAGCTGGAGCTCAATGTAGAAAAAAATTCCCAGACAGTGCAACAAAATGAAAAAGAAAAAAAACTGAAAAAGAATAAAGAGGTTTTAAGAGAGCTTCAGGACAACATGAAACATAGTAACATCCGTATCATAGGGATACCAGAAGGACAAGAGGAGGAGGCAAGGGATACAAAACCTGTTTGAAAAAGTAATGGCAGAAAACTTCCTTAACTTAAGGAGAGAAAATGTCATGCCAACTTGGGAAGCAAAGAGGGTCCCAAGGAAGATGAACCCAAAAAGACCCACTCCAAGACACATCATTATGAAAATGGCAAATTTCAAAGATAAGGAGAGAATCCTAAAAGCAACAAGAGAAACAGCTAATAACATACAAGGGAGCTCCCATAAGGTTATCAGCTGGTTTCTCAACAGAAACACAACAAGCTAGAAGGGAATGGCAAAAAATATTTCAAGCAATGAAAAGCAAAGGACTGCAACCAAGAATACTCTACCCAGCAAGGCTGTCATTCAAAAATGGAAGGTGAAATAAGGAGCTTCCCAGACAAAAGAAGTCTAAAAGAATACATCTCCACCAAACCAGCATTGCAAAAGATGCTAAAGGGCCTGCTTTAAGAAGATGAAGAAACAGACAGACATACAGGAACACAGGTATGAAGGTAAATGGATTAAATGAACCAATCAAAAGACATAGGGCAGCTGAATGGATAAGAACCAACTTTAACTTATGAATGCTTTAATGTGATCTTGTATAGAGTTTACTAAATAAGGTATAATTTTGTATATTCCTGCATTACTGCAGGAATCATTTCACAATACAGGAAAATCAGGTTACTTGCAATAACTCAGAAAAACTGAATGCAGTTAAGGAAGGAGAAAAACCTAAGAAAATGTGGGTATATATTACATAGAAGACATGCTATCTTTCTTATTCACTGTTACAAAATATGTGCTTATATGTGGGTATGTAATATATAGATTTGGTTAGTAATTTATGTTTTATATAGCAACCAAATGGACATGGGTGTGTTGTGAAATCAGTCAATCTTTAGGCTAGAAAAGATGTTGCGAATGAAGACCAATTTGGATGGAATTTGCAAACTATTAAACTATATGATTTGTGTACATAGACAATATATATTCTCATATTAGCATGTAAATTAGATGAGATTCCTTTCAACTAAATTGTGGAAATATACATTTCCAGTTTTGAAAGCCCCCAAACTGGGGATGCTTGGGAAAAGAAATGAATGCTATAGTAAACTTTATTATTGAAATGTGAACATACCTAACCTCTACCTCAACAGACTCTTAAATAGTTCAGGGGTTAGTTTAGAACCACATAGGAAGTCAATCATAAGTTTAAAAAACAACTAGAATGCTATTCTACAAAATTATTTAAATCCTAGGAATTTTTATTTTTTATCTCAACTTAGTAGACATAATTTCTACTCTGAGGACCAGCTGAGCACTGCAAGTGCCATTATTTCTGAAGGCTTCAACTTGTAAAACACATGTAGAGGAAAAACAAAGGGTAAATAAAGAAGAAAGACCTGTGTACAGCCTAAATAAACAAATAAATAAATAAAGCTACTATTTAAGATGGAAAACTCCAAAAAGAATAAGTTGTAGTTCCAGTAGCTTAAAATTAAGTTGAGTTGTATTACTGGAATGGGGAGGAACTGACTCAAAATCCAAATTCATTTTTTACTATGGGTTTGGCACTGTCTCTAGGGCAACTTCACAAAAGTGAGTTCTACAATACACCATTTCTGTGATATAGTTCACAAAAATAGCATTTCAGAGTAAAATAAGTATTAAGAAAAAAATCTGCTTAATTTTGCTACAATATATCTAAAACACTATCATTTAACATGTAATAATTATGCAAGTTTTTGGCATATTTTAAATTTTTTGTATTAACTCTTCAAAATCCAGTACTTTAAATATGTGTAAAAATATGTATAGGTGTAAATGTATTTTTGCATGTGTTTGGTAATATTGCAATTCATATTACTTAAAAGAGTAATTCTTTAAACAAATGAGTTAATGTAGGCATTTTGGAATAATGAAAAGAAAATGTTGTATTAATATGACTTGAGAAGCTGACAGAAGGCAGTAATTAAATGGTGAAGTTCCTGGATGTGAAAAGAAAAAAGAAAAAGTACACATTGGTGGTTACAGAATAGAGAGGGGGATGTTAAGAAGAACAAGGAAATAGAGAAGCCAAAGAACTTATATGCATGACTCATGGACATGAACTAAGGGGGGCATTGCAGGAGGAAATGGTGTACTGGGTGGAATGGGGGCAAAGGGGGGAAATTGGGACAACTGTAACAGCAAAATAAATAAAATATATTAATAAAAATATTTGTTTTTTAAAAAAGCAACATGAGCAATTCTAGTTTTGGTGAATTACTCTGTATTGGGACCCTCCCTTTTCTTTTTGTAATATTGTACTGTGGTTTTAAAAGAAGTTACCACTGGAAAAACCGGGTACATGGTACATGGGACATGTCTGTGTTATTTTTTTTTTTTACAACTGGATGTGGACCTACAATTTCTAAAATTTAAAGTGTGTGTTTTTCACAAAATCTTTGTTAAACTGTTAAAAATTTTCAGGAATAACTCAAGTACTAAAAATGAGGGGAGACTCCCTGAAAAGGAAACTTATTTATAAACTTATTTTTACATGTTTAAACTTCAGTCACCCTCAAAGTAGTCTCCATTTGATGCAATATACCTATCAAGACATTTTTCCACTGCTCCAAATAGTTTTTGGACTCATTGATTTTCATGCCTTTTAGTACTTCTGCCATTTTTTTTCTTTACCTCTTCCACATCTGCAAAAATTTTCTCTTTCAGAACTTTTTTTTTTAATCTTGGGAAACAAACAAAAAAAAAAATCACTTCAGGTGAAATTGGGTGAATAGGGAGGGGTCATTCTGTTTTGCATCAAAAACTGCTGAACCCTCAGCATGGTGTGGACAGGCACAATTGTAAATCATCATCATGAAATGAGCAAACACAATGAAAAAGTCTTCAAAATAACTTCACTTGAAGCCTGTCACAATAAAACCAGCGTGCACACCGATACAAATGAATTCCTAGAACACCCACCTAGCAATGGAATTGTGTACTACAAAGGATCTGCCCTCCAAAAGATAATTCTGAGTTTTTTGGGTCCCCCTCATCTATTTCTTAGTATTGCATTACTGATTAGCCCTGGCTGCTGTGGATTAGTGGATTGAGCATTGGACTGTAAACCAAAGAGTCACAAGTTCAAACTCCAGTCAGGGCACATGCCTGGGTTGTGGACCAGGTCCCCAGTAGAGGGGCTGTGAAAGACAACCACACATTGATTCTTCTTTCCCTCTCTTTCTCACTCCCTTCCCCTCTCTCTTAAAAATAAAAATTAAAAAAAAAAAAAAAAAGAAAAAAGAGAGGAAGAATTTTATAAATAAAATTACTAATTAGTAGTAAAGGAGGTATACTCTGTTCAATTATTCTTTATTTATCTTTTAGAAACTTACCTGTGTGTTTTGTGGTCACAGGTAATACTTTTTTAATTATAAATCAATTTATAACATAAATAAGTATAAGTAATAATCCTATCTACCTCAACCTCATACTTTTTGCATATTTTTCTATTCCAATGATATTGTTTATTTTCATGAAGTTAATTTGATCGTTTCTTTTATGCTTTGCATTTCTTCCCCTTTTTTTGCTTTATCCATAAACTTGAGCTAATTAATCCCTTATCTTTAAACTTTTACATATTTTATTTTCCTTCCATTAACAATTATATATGATCAAACCAGTCTCATTCAATACACCAAGTCAAAGCCAAAGAATACAGAAGTAAACTTCCAAGTTAGTTTTCCTCTCTGCATGTGATTTTACCCTCTTTCCAAATTCTATTTACTCCTTCTAAGCAATATAATTTCTATCCTTAAATTTCCACAGATGTTACAATCATTAAAAATATCTATAATCTCATTGTTATTAAAAAGTTACACAAAAGTTTCTGCCACTTTAAAGTTTCATTATTAGAACAATTGTTTCCCTATTCCCAAGTCAACACTAAGCACACTGTATTTTGTATTTAATCAAAAGTTACATCGTGAAGCAATAACACCTAAGCTTCAGAACCCTTCACTTACACTGTACAATGCACTAGTAATGTATTCACATTTTTATTATTTTTTTGTACAAATTTGGAAAGTAAGACATTTTTATTGCAAAAAGTTAAAACCACTATCTTTTTTTTTTTTTTTTTAAGCATTCTTATTCATCTTCATTCACAGTTATCTTTCTTTTGCGTGGCTTTGGCATGGCCTCTAGCATTTCTGGGATCTAGCATAGGAAGTGCTGAGTTTTGGGTAGTGATATATTTGTGTGGTTCATAACTTTTAAAAATATAGTAATTGTGAGCCATTCAGTGATAGAAATGGCTTCCACAAATATCCCTTTCTCCTTCTATGCCCACATACTAGATATCATGACAAGAAATATAGAACCAGACATCTTATTAAAATACATGTTCCATGATCTCTAATCTCAAAATATATTAAAAAAATAAGAAACCTTGAAATGTGCAAAGTTAGACACTAGCTTTTGGAAATTTTCTCAGTAATTACATGTGAAAAATTGTTAAGCAGAGGATTTGGTTCTCTTTAAAGCATGGTGAAAACAAAAGTTGTCTCCCAACAAAAATAAGTGAAATGATCATAGATGGTGTATCCAAGCCTTTAGAGAAAAAGTGTTTGTGGGGCATGTCAGGCAGGTAATTATTATAAACCTTATGTTATTTTCTTGGATATTTCCAAGTTTGTGGTAGTTTCTAGACATTTTCTTAAATTCTACTTTGTAGTGATTTTATAATTCTAAAAGATCATTTATTTTCATATGTGATTCTGTGCTTGTTATTTTGTATTTTTTTAAAAAACCACAACCATAATTTTATATATTCATTTTTCACAAACAATCTCTATTAGTTTCAGTGTTCATTTATACTTCACAGGATGGGCATGGTTATACACTACCAACACCTTAGCTGGCTGCCTTGCCTTATCCTATAGCCCATGGCTCCACATTTGTACTAATGAGTCCAAGTAGACATCTCTGATCTGAGCCTCTCATATGTGTGTGCTCATGAAAAACCTTTCTATTTGTATGCTTCTAATGAATTATGGGATAGCCATGTATGAAAAAAGACTAGGTATGGATCAGTCACTATTGAAATGAAGAAAAATAGCCAGCATGCCATCTTAGAGCAGAGATCCACAATCAGGTGAGCATCTCAACTTGCAGGACACAAAAGCAAAGGTTAGGGCAAAGAAGTACATTTGAAATAAGATGCATTCATGAATTGTGTATATGAAGTTGTCACATGACAAGGTAAGTAGAATAAGAGTTCAAAAAGTAAGAAGACAAGCCAGAAATCAAAATATTATTCAGAAAGTATCTTCCCTCTTTACTGTCAGAAATAAAAAAATATATATGTGATAAATACATATATATAGTATTATATATACTACATGTAACCACATATATAATAATATATAATGTAGTATACTACATATAATGATATATAATAGTATGATAAAATATATATAATAAATATTTAAAATATATTTATCATATATATGATAAAATATTTAAATATAGAAAATATCAAAATTGTATATTATTAATATTCAGAATATCAGTGAGCTTGAGCCTGCTCTAGTCATGTGTAGGGTATGCATACCTAGTGTGATCTAGGTAGTTAAGAAGTGCTAACTCAATGTCCTTTACTGTGGAGAGACACAATACCATGGAAATGGCCGCAGCTGTGGACAACTGGTGATTGGCAGCTTCATCATGACAAAGCACCCACTCATGCTTCACATCTTGTGCAGAGTGTTTTGATAAAACATCAAATCACTTGGGTAACTCAGCCCCTCTACAGAACAGATTTGGTACCTTAAGAATCCTGAAACACCAATTCAGAAGAACCTACGTACCCCTATGTTCATAGCAGCGCTATTCACAAGACCCAAGCACTGGAAACAACCTAAGTGCCCTTCAGTGGATGAATGGATCAAAAAGCTGTCGCACATTTACACAATGGGGTTCTATGCAGTAGAAAGAAAGAAGGAACTCCTACCTTTTGTGATAGCATGGATGGAACTAGAGAGTATTATGTTTACTGAAATAAGCAAAAGACAAATACCATATGATCTTACCCAGTACAGGAGGCTGATGAACAAAACAAACAAACCAGCAGAATGGAACTAGGGGCATGGAAACAAGAAACAGACTCATGGTGATCAGATGGTTGTGGGGAGGGGAAGAGAGGGGAACGAAGAAGAGGAATTTAATCAAGGGGCTAGTATGAATGACCCATGGACATGGACAATATATGGGGATTGACTGTGGGAGAGTGGATGGGGAGAGCAATAGGGGAAAATGTGGAACTGTAATACAACAACAATAAATTAATTTTAAAAAGAACACTGAGTTAGTACTTCTTATAAATTGTTTGGCCTGAAGGAGTGTATTCATGATGGATACCTTTTCAATCAAAATACACAGTTAACATGGCCTTGATCTTGCTGAAACTTTGCTGAGCCTTCTTCAGTTATGGAGAACCAGGCAACTTCCATTGGGATGACTGGGCCTTTATTTCCAGATCATAACTGTAGGTCAATGATTCATCTCCAGTTATGACTTTTTGAGAAAATCTGGTTCATTGGTAGTGGTTTGAATCAAGTCATTAGCAACTACAGCATGATGGTACTTCTGCTCTGGTAGCAGAAGCCCTGGGAATAATTTTGCCATGACATTTCATCCCAAAATCCTATAAGAAAGTCTCAAACACAGTAGTTTTGGAATCCCCAGATTAGCTTCTATTCTCACACTGTCAGTCACCATCTTTGTTGATTACAGTTTGCACATGTTCAACATTTTCAGGTGTTCTGTTTGTTATAGGCTTTCCAGAATGTGGATCCCTTTCAATTGATTTTCAGCCATCTTTGAAGAGTTTGTGCCAAACTCGTGTTTGCACTGCACTCATTGCATTGTCCCTGAAAACCTTCTGAATCATCTGAATAGTTTCCAGCTTAATGCAATATTTGATGCAAATTTGTTGCTTTACTAGCTCAGTCATTTTGAATGCAATAGCCACACATTACACATGCTCACTCAACAGTGTCTACCACCCCCACTGACTACTACAGTGAAGCTGTCATTGTTCATATATGCATATTCCAGTCCATGCTCTCTGGCTGCCAGATTACATCAATATCATGCAAACTGTTCTTGTTACATTAACAACGGCTAGACTTTTTCCCAACAGACCAAGTTATATGTACCAAGATAGTTTGGAAACATTTTTCTATTCACATTGTATAACTTAAAATGCCATAAATCTGAGTATTTTTTAATACCTCTTTTTTTTTTATCAATATGTATCATCATTTTAATGACAGAAATTACTTTCTGTTTTTTTTTTAAATTTTATTGTTGTTGTATTACATCCATCCCCTTTTTGCTTCCCTCTGTCCCCCTCCCCACCCACCCATTCCCCCCAAAGTCAATCCCACCTGTTGTCCATGTCCGTGGTTCCTTTATACTAGGTTCTTGTCTAAGCTGCTCCCCTTTCTTGCCTCTGCCTCCCCCCTCCCCCCAACCCCATTCCCCCTGACTACTGAAGGCCTATTCCTTGTATTCATATACTTGGTTCTGTTTTGCTTGTTGTTAGTTTTGCTCATTATTGTCCCGTAATGGGTGAGATCATATGATACCTCTTTACTCAGTTTAAAAAGCCAACTGTATGAGCTTATCCTTATTGCTTTGATAAACATACCATATTTTCCATGGCTTTTTGCTACCTGATATTCTAGTATAAAAATTGTTCTCTATTCTCATCAACCTATTAGATTTTACTTTATAGTAATCTATGATAAAATTTGATGGTAAGGCTGTCAAAGATCAATCAATCTATATGTCAAGTACTTTAAGATACTGCAGCCAAACTGAATATAAAATAATGAGTCATACTTCTTCAGTTTTTCACCCAATATTTAACACATTTAAACACTGATAATCAAAAAGACATGAAAGCTAAAAATCAAATAATTTTTTCATGGTATGAATTATTAATTTAAAATTAATTGCTGTTTCTTTAAAGGTAAACAGGAAAAGTAAATAGAATATGGGTATTTGGCAGATACTTCAGCAGAGAGATAAATTCCTTTTAGAGTACTTGTGTGTGTGCTACTTAGAGTATACTTGTGTGTGTATATGTGTGTGTGTATTGAACATATATGGGATAACATTGTCTTGTAGTTTAGTATTAGCAACAAAACGTACATAGCATTCCAATAGCTAAGGACAATAACGCAAGAAAAATGAAGCTGGTATTTATTACATGTTAATATGTCATAATGAGTACTGACTGTATCAATGATGCTTCTCAGTGACTATCTTGTAGCGCTAACATTATGCTGGAGATAAGAAAATTAAGGTTTATTAAGTTTAAGTGATTTCACAAATGGTTAGAGACAAAGCTAGGCTATTACCCAATTAAGGCTCTTTTTCATTATACCACACTTCCTCCAAGTATTCTAGATGGAAATTGTGAGAATTACACTTTCAGCCATATATCACCATTTTCTTATTGGAGGAATCAGAGAAAAGTGGTTATTCAGAACTGTCATTCCAAGTATATTAAACTAAAGCTAGGTAAATATATTGGGTTGACCAAAAAGTCCATTTACTTTTTTTTCATGCAATGGCTCAAGTAGTGCTTAGTTATCTTTAATTTCATTTGAAACAATTTTGTCAGATTGTATTGTAAAAACTATTATATCAGCATGCATTTTTTAAAAACAACAAAATTTGTGAATTTTGGTGCAGCCATTTTAATATTGAGGATGGAAAAGATATGCAACATTTTCAATGTGTTATGCTTCATTATTTCAATAAAGGAGAAAATTCAATCGAAACCCAAGAAAAGGATTTGTTCATTTAATAAAGAAGGTGCTGAGACTGATTGAACATGTCAAAAGTGGGTTGTAAATCTTCTTGGTGCTATTGACATTCTGGCCAAATAATTCTTTGCTATGGGGCTGTCTTATGCATTGAAAGATGTTCAGCACCACCTCTGGCCTCTACCCTCTAGAAGCCAATAGTAAGACAGTTAAGATACTCAAAATATTCAAATCAATAGCTTTTGGTGAAGATGAAAAATGTATCTTTTGTTTTACAGAAAATAAATAAATAGAAGTTTTGGCCAACCCAATAGTTTTTCTTTTTATTTACTTTTTATCTTGATGTGAGGACATGAGTATTGACTTTTAGATAGAGGAGAAGGGAAGATGTGAGAGAGGTAGAGAAACATTGGTGTAAGAGAGAGACACACTTTGGTTGGTTGCCTCCTCTTTCATGTGCTCTGACCTGGGACTAAACCCGCAACCCAGGCATGCGTCCTGGCCAGAAATTGAACCTGCGACCTTTTGGTTTATGGAATGACAATTCAACCAACACTAGCCACACTGCCCAGGCTATATTTTTCTTTTTAAAAACAAGTATCTCTAATAATACATTTATCAGGAATTTATATAGTTGTACCAAATGAAATCTCCATCAGAATTCCTGCATCAGATTTTTGTTACCAGCATGTTCTCCAGTTCTGTGTACTTCAGTGGAAAAACTGCTCAATGGTTCAAAAGGAAGCTGAACTAGCATATCATTCTTTAGGTCTCTGCCCCATAAAACTACTTATAAAATAGATTACATTTTTTAAAATTAGGGATTATCGAACAGGCCTACAAAAACAAGAAGCAAAGGAAAGGCCACTATAGGGAAAAATTCGCGACGCTGAGAATACATTTCCTACACCCTGTCTGGTTGGGCATCTGGGAAAGCCCTGGATGTCCCAAGGCGAGCAACACAGAGACTAAAGAAAGGGAGCTTAGGAGAATTTTGCTCAGAGCTGGCCAGAGATTTACTTTTTGTGCTTTTTTGTGATAGGTACTCTGACGTGGAGCAGAAGAAATACAAGTGTAAAGCAAGTTAAGGGCTCTAATTTAGGGCTGCCGAAGCACGGGTGTGCTTGTTTGAGGCCTGGCAGGCTGGATAACACTGCAGAGCCGAAATCACTGCGAGCACGCTTCTCTGAAGCCTGAAGCGGAGGTCGTGTGCTGGGCTGTCTGAAAGCGCGGGGAAAAATATTTTAGGAAACGATGAGTGTAGCTCAGTTAAGAAACAGTTTTTTCTGCCAAAAAATTCATTTGTAAATTGATCTTTGGAACTTTGAATCCATTTCCTAGAGTATATAATAGTGATTAGTACACTGAACTTAAGCCACAGACACCTAATTAATCCTTAACTATTTATACTATGTTTATACATCATTGATGAATACTTTTTTATATGGCGAAATTATATTCTAAGTACCAAATGAGGCTGGCAGGGACACACCCCAGTGGCTGAGGCTGTAGCAGTGGATCACATGAGGTGGGCTAGGTGGAGTGTGGGCTCAGAAAACCAGGTATAACAGAGCCTCTGAGAGCCTTGTAAAGTCAGTTTTTTCTATAGCAGTAAGTGCTGTTTATAACATTTTATAAGCTAATTTAACCTAAACATGTAGAACGATTTTATAAGATGACATTATATTTATGGTCCTTAAGAATATGGTTATTTTACTGATATTTCTTCATTAGATGTTTATTCTCTAGTAGGTGTGTTTTTGTTTATTTTGTTTGCTTCAATAGCACTAATTTTTGTTGGCAACGTTTCTCATGTTTATTAAATAACTATATATGTACTTGGAGACATTTCTTTTTTTAATATTTTATTTATTATTTTTCATTATTTTTCAGAGAGAGAGGGGAAGGGAGGGAGGCAGAGAGGTAGCAAGACATCGATGCATGGTTGCCTTTCACCTGCCTCCAGCTAAGGACCTGGCTGGAGACCTGGCTATGTTGCCCTGGCTGGGAATCGAACCAGCCACCTTTGGGTTCGCAGGCCTGCACTTTATCCATTGTGCCACCAGCCAGGGCACAGGAGACATTTCTTAAAATTGGAAAGAAAAAGCATAATATCTAACCAGGTATTTTCTTTAATTCTCAAATAAATAAGTACATAGGCTTTTGATACATTAATTGAATAATTTTTTTGTAATGAAGATCTGACAATAAGACACATTTAGAATGTATGAAAAGAAGTAAGCATAAATATTTTTAAATACCAGTATTTATTTGTCAGGTAAGAACAATCCCCTTAAGTTGCCATTCAGAGGAATTAACGAAACTTTCTTTACACCTCAAGGGAAAGCACTTTCTTGATCCTTGTCTTCTTCTTCTGCCCCATTCGCAGCCTCTCTTTCTTCCTCCTCCCATGTTTCTCTCCTCTACACTTGCACACTCTTGTTCCACATATAAGTATTTATGTTCCAGGCACTGGACTAGGTGTTGGGGAAATAGTGATAACCAGTGAGGTTCTGCCCCGGCCCCCTCAAGGGCTGACATTAATTGGAGACAGACATGAAACATTTATGAGTAAGCTAATTATAAAAAAACAACAACCATGAAATACAAGGCTACAATGAAGTATATAAAATGAGTTTCTGGCTTAGGTTTATACTTGGGATAATAGTTAAATGAGGGAATCTATCATATATGCAGAAATTAGTTCATTTAAAATTGATACTTAGTATTGTATGCCAATATAATTTCTTTTCTTTCCCTTTGCAATATTGTTAAATTTGAGAACAATTACAGAAAATAAAAGGAGTGATTCAGTGTTGGGGACTGACATAACAGAATGAAAAAGGAAGTTGGAATTTGGGGCACCCAGGAAAGACAGTTATTGCTATAATAAATGGCTCACCTTTCAGTGACCTGTTATTTACCCTTGATCACAGGTGCTTTGTTCTAGGAACCTTAGAACAAGAAGTAAGGAAGGTAGCCCCTCATCTTCTGTCAGTGGTTGCTATGCTGCTGCTAGTGCTATGTGTATCTTCCTGCTGTGTTCCCTCTTGTGTTTCTTTAGTTTGTAGACACCTAATGCTTAAACTCTTTCCCTTTAGGTCTCCACCTCCATTAACCCAGGGGCTTCTGCCAAGTTCATCTCCAGGCTTTGGCTTGACTTACTTATTTTTCTTTCACTAGTACTGGTTTCCCCCATAATGGTCCCTTTCTTTTTTTAAAAAATAAAGAGATCTGGATATAACCCAGCCTGCCTTGTTGAAATCTTTGCAAGTTACTGATTTCATTTGACATTTGCCAACTGCTTTCCTACGTGGAACAGATTTCATGCCTGTTTCTCTTCACTTCTGGCACCACAGGATCTGGAATCTGCCATGTCTGCGGACTTGTTATAGCCTGCCAACTGTCTGCTGGGCCAGCTAGTCTGCACGTGGGCATTTTCAACGTAAATCTTCATAGTTTTCCGTACCTTTGAACTGGACCTTTACTAACCTGATAATGGAGCCTAATAGTCTCTGTCCCTATTAGTCTCCTAGAGGTCAGGCCTGTTTTCATTATAGCCACAACTGAATAAATGCCCAGTGTTCAATCAATTTTTTTGAATACATAATTTACTTATTTTATCTTAAATCTCTCATGTTTATAAAATGCATGTAACTCTGTTTAAACTTCTGCAAATATGGTTACATTTCATAAGCATCTGATTTAGTATTTAAACTAACATTTCTAAATGGGGAAACTATGTTGAAGATTTTTCCTTTTATCTTTTAAAAAACATTTAATTTATTTAATTCTTAAGAGAGGGGAGGGAAGGAAGAAAGAGGGAGAGAAACATCAATGTGTGGTAGCCTCTCACTGGCCCTCAAACAGAGACCTGGCCTGCAACCTAGGCATGTGCCCCGATTGGGAATCAAACCAGTGACCCTTTCATTCACAGGCCAGTGCTCAATCCACCGAGCCACACCAGCCATGGCTGTTTTTTTTTATTTTTTCATATATGTGCTCAAGATGACATCTAACTTTGTTTCTTCAAAAAAAGAAAAAAACACGGCTATGAATACTAATTAATTTTATAGCTTTCTTAATAACACACATTCATTAAAGCAATAAATACATTGTTTATTTTGAGGGAGATATATGGATTCTGTATCACACAAGATCACTCCTAATAGGACAAAATATTCTTCTTGAGTGAGGGTAAAATAGTCTTAGTCTTTTTACGTATAACACACAGATATTGATAGAGTATAGAACAAATAGTACATTTGTGATATTAATACTTCATGGAATTAATTGGAAAAAAATTGTTGAGAAATAAAGAAAGGAAAGAAAAAGTGTCCTCCCTGCTTTTGAGAGCATCCAAGTCAACAGATAACATTTACCAGGAACTGATTCCTTTAACAAGTGGTATATTTTGAGAAAACTGTAAGCACAGCCTGGAAAACGATGTGGCAGACACAGAAAAACATTGTCAAGAGAGACAGCCCAGATTGTCAACACTTTCCAAGTTCGAAAACAAATTCATTTGTTATCTTGCAATCTTTCAAGCATTTATTTTTTAAACATCTACCTAAAATAAATAACCACTTAATATTTACACACCACTTTTTCACACTAATGCCATCTGATTTTTTTAAAGCCATATAGATAGTTCCCAACTTACAATAATACAACTTAAATTTTTTTGACTTTGCAATGATGCAAAGGCAATTTGCATTCAGTGTAAACCATACTTTAAATGTTGAATCTTGATCTTTTCCTGTGCTGGTGATTTGTGGTACAACATTTTCTTGTGATGCAGGGCATAGCCGGTGGAGCCACGGCTCTCAGACAGCCACATGCACACCAGGGTAAACAGCTGGTCCTCCACAGTGTGCTCCTTGTGTTAGACGATTCTGTGTTAGATTGTATGCTAATCTAAGCATTTGGAGCACATTTAAGATAAGAAAGGCTATGTTATGATGCTCAGCAGGTTAGGTGTATTGAGTGCATTTTCTCCTTTAATATTTTCAGTTTACAATGGGTTGGTTGGGAGGTAATTCCATCATAAACTGAGGAACACCTGTATTCTGTGGAGCATTTATTTTCATTCAAAAGAGCAAAATTGGATTCAAATAGATACCTTTGTCTCATGAACCACAGATTTATTTAGTCACATCTCTAAGAGCAAAGTGTTCTCTACAAAAATCATTTATTTCAGTTACAGCCAAATTTACACAAGTCTCAAAGGTCCTGTATGCCCTAAGAAGTGAGCATGCTTTTCACAACTCAAGTGCAATGAGAGCCATGACTAAAACATTTGAAATTCTTTTCTTTGGATGGACTTAAGTTAACTTTACTATCTCTAACATTTCTCTCCATTTCAGTGACTTTCTCTATCCTGCCAATTAAATCAACACACTTCAAAACTTGTAGTCTTGGAATTTTGGAACACTAAAATGTTACATTTATTTCTTTGACATGCCTATAACATGTTAAAGATAACCAATTAGATGATATCTTCTAAAGTCTCATCTACTTGATCTTTTTGTGACATTTCATAGATTTTAATCCCTTTGAATTTCAGACTTTTGGTGCATTTTGCAGTGCTGCATTTTTCAGATTTATCTTTGGTCAGTCTTAGCGCTCTTTTGAATTCTTTGTCCTTAGCCCCTTAGCTTTAAGCCTAGTATCTTTTTCTTTCTGTTTAAAGACATTCTCACCTTTTTCCAAGAATTTGCTATCAGTCATATACCAACTATATTAATGTAAAAGGCACAAGATATACAGAAAGATAGACAAAATATAAACCTGCCTTCTAGAAGCTCTGATAAAATAATTACTAAATATCATACTGTGGACTTGTGTGATTCTTGCATACCTTATGCATTTTCCTTACTGGTGTGGTAACATCAGGATCAGCATCATACACCTTCTTCACGTTGTCAACTGTATGTAAAGGGATGGTACTGATGTCCACAATTGCCTTTGCAGTTGACCCTGCACGCAGTCCAGAAATTATGGTTGCTCTGACATTGTATTCCTGTGACATGACGGTTGCTCTCAGAATTTAATATTTTATAACTGAAATAATGATGTTAAATCATAACCTTAGAAACATAGTTTTTCAAAATCCGTAAGAAGCACATGAAATAAGGTGATGCAAAGTTATTGCCAATTGATCGCACACACCCTGTATACTTTTGTATATGCTCATTAGAGTACAGGCTTAACATGGCACAGATATTTGTCAAATGTCTTCCGAATTTGGTTACCTCTCTTTTCTAAATATTTACATAAAAAGGCATGCTGAATCCTTCATAGATATTACTCATTTTTGGAAAATGGCTATTAGTATCAAGCTAACTTTGGTCTAAGAATTGTGAAAGTTTGGAAGGAGAGACACAGCTTTTGCTGGCTGTATAAAATCTAATATGTCCTTACGGAGTCTGTTTCAGTATCTTTCTGGGACATGTTTTATTGTTTGGGAAATGAAAAAGGCCCATGATATAGTCATGTAATTTGTATACTCTCAAAAGGAGCTAATACTTCTTTTACCATCCTTCTCTCATTTCTAATACTATTCCCTGGATTGAAGGTTAAGTCTGGATAATGATAATAATGATGATTAAATTACTAATAATAATGGGATATAAGCAGATTTTCCCTCAGAGCTTCAGGTCACATTTTCTTCTACGGTGTATATGACCTCAATCACTATAGGAAAACATGGGTTCCAGCTGTTCTTATATGATATTAGATCCCAAATCTTTGATGATTGGATGTGACACTCAGTACACGACATGTTTTGGAAAAATCTCTGTCTTACTTGAGAACTGAGGTATTTGTGTACCACCTTTCAGCCTCTTCCCAGATTTAATGAAATAAGACAACTTTTTTTTCTAGTTTGAAGCCTTATCTTAGCAGGGCTCATTTTTCTTAGTTTGGAGTGTAATGCTAACGAGGCTCATTTTCTGATTTTCACATGTCTTTAAACTCTGATTAAATCAAGTTATTTGTTAACATCAGTAATTTGGAAATATAAGTTGTTGCATAGATTAATTCAGGAGATTTGATAAAATATGAAAACATCTAGTAATCTAATTATCATTATCACCATCTCAAGCTCTATAGAAGAACTTTTTCCAATGGTCTAACAAGATCTCTTGAATGTAAATTTTCATTTTCAATGTTTTGCATAACCTAATTTTTTCCCTTATGACTTCAATTTTCTAGGGTGGGGATTGATTGTGGGAGAGGAAATGGGGTACATTGGCGGGGGAAAGCAATGGGGGAAATGTAGGATAACTGTACGGAACAACAATAAATTAAAAACAATTTTTTTGTATGAGCATAGCATATTATTTTTTGTGGTAAAAGAAAATTGCACATTATTTTCATAATTACACTAATAAAATTGAAAAGCAAAGTATAAACATGTGGCTTCTTATTAAATTAATATATTTTTCAGCTCTCATTCCATTTTTTTATCAAATATTCTATTCTCCAGACAGATCAAGGTAGTGGTAAAGTTGCAAAGCTGCCAACATACCTTGGCCTTTTCTTTTTTTAACCATCTATCTTGACTACTTCCACTATTGTCTTCATCTATAAAACTCATCTTCACATCCATCCAAATGAAATGGAATTGAGTTTCACCTTTTTTCTGTCTCTTCATTGTATTATAGGTTTAGCACTGAGGTAAACTTTATTACCATATGATGCACCACCATATGCTGAGATAAATTACTGTTATTTGATATGTGTTACTTCCATTACCAAATTTAAAACATCTTGAGTGTACTAAAATGTCTTGTTCTATTTGAAATGTTCAACTGTGACTGTGTATCTTCCTTTCTTCTCATGTTTCTGTTAATTGTATCTTTCTGTATTGTGAAATCTGTATTCTTAGGTTCATAACTTAAGATGATAATGACTTTTTGATAAAATCCACCCATCTAGTTTACAAAATATTATTTTTTGCCTCTAGCATATTTATGTCTTCAAGTCTACTTAATTTGACATTAATATAGCCACACCAATTTTTTTTTTGTCACAGAAAGTAGTATCCAACTATTTTACTTTTAAATGGTTGAGTTCTTTAATTTAGTGTATTTCTTTTAATAGCATCTTATTTTTTTAATACCTTGTGATAATCTCTGCCTTTATATATGTTTAATCGATTTACATGTAATGTAAGTGCTTGTATGCCTGGAATCATATATATCATGTTGAATGTATTCTATTTTTGTTACCTGTTGTTTTACCTTGTTTCTTATATTTTGACTATTATTGTTTTAATCAAATATATATTTTTAGTATTTCAGTTTATAACATCTATGAATTTTCAGTTAAAAATATCTGGATCATTTTAGAGCTTGTTCTAGAGATTTCAACATGCATGTTTACTCCCTAGTCTACTTTCTAATATTATTAAACTAACCTATAAACACTGCAAGAACCTTACAATTGTAGAGTTCCATTTACCCTCCTCTTGCACTTTGACCTCTTATTTACCCCTGTTTACTTTTCTAAATAGGTAAGAATCCCATGATATATGGTTATTATTTCCTTAAAATATTCATTAGTGATACATGCAAATATAGTAGTGAGTTGCACACAAATTTATTTTAGAAGGTATTTCACAATTATCTAAATACTTACTTTAGATTTTTCCTGCAGCCTGATTTCTATTTCAGTTGGAAGAACTTTCAGTTTCCTTGTAATGCAGGTCTGCTAAAAATGAAGTCTTTCCGCTCCAATCTTATAAAAACATTATTTTGCCTTCATGCTGTTTTCATTGATATAGAGGTATAGGTAGACAGACTTAGTTTTTCCCATTTTAACAATTCAAAAAAGCAGTTTGTTTCCTGGCCTTCATTATTTCTAATGAGAAGTAGCCATTATTTTTAATGTCATTTCCTTCTTTTTAATGCCTCTTTCACTGGACTCAGAATGCTTTTAGACTTTCTCTGTATCTTTGGTTTTGAACAGTAAGAATGGTGTACCTTATCTGGTTTTATTTCCTTTTTTTTTTTTTCTTTTTTTTTTTTTTACTTGAGATATGCTTATCTTCTTGGATCTCTTTGATAGTTTTATGTACTTCATAAAATTTTTGTTCAGTATCTCCTTCAATACTTTTCTGTCCTATTTTTTCTCTTTATCTTGCACTGCAAATAATCATACACATACATTTAATATTGTTTTCTTATTTCCAGACAATCTATTATATATTTTCTTTACCTTTTATTATGTTTCAATTTGGATCATTTTCACGTTCAATGATCTTTCATGTATTAAATCCAAAAAAAAAAAAAAAACCATCAAATTACCATTTTAAGACCATTAAGTGAATTCTTTATTATCAATACTATATTTATACATTTATTTTTAACAATGCCACTTTTCTGAGTTTTTTAATCATTTCCATGTTTCTGCTGAAATTTTTCACGTTTATGTATATTGTACACTGTGATGGTTAATTTTATGTGTCAACTCGACTAGGCTAAGAGGTGCCCAATGACTTAGTAAAACATTACATCTGAGTATGTCTATGAGAATATTTTTGGAAAACATTAACATCTGAATCAGGAGACTGACTGAAGAATATATATGTATATGACCTCATCAAGTATCAAGCCAATGCCAATATAATTAAAACAGCTTGTACAGCAGATACTTTTAGGACATTTGATCTGTTTTTCTAGGAAAGCTTAACTAACACATACCCTTTTTGAGTCTACTTTTATATAATTATGATAGTTATTCTAAATTTCCCATCTGAAAATTGCAATATCAGGGTCATTTGTGGGTTTATTTCTAGTGTCTGTTTACTTTCCTCATCTTAGGTCTCATTTTCCTGCTTCTTAATAGAAATTAAGTTATTTTATTGTAAGCTAAACATTGTGTGTAAAATAGCAGCAGACACTGGAACAATAATATGAAAAAAAAATATTTTCCTTTGAAAGTTGATTGTGTTACTACATCATCTTACTCTGAAGTTGAGCTAAGTCTGGGCATTATTGCAATTTTTGATAGGTTCAGTTCAGCAGTAGCTTCATTTTTAGGGGAAATAATAAGTTCCTGGAGAGCTCTTTATGTTTTATAGTGCAGTGTTCAGTTTTCAGGAATGTTGGTGAATTCACTTAGCTTTTTAATACTTTTCCTAGCTTTCTGTTCCCCATTTCATCTTTCTCTGTCCTGCTGACATGTCCCTGATATTTGAAGGTTTGATTTATCCACTTGGATTAGGTCCAGGGCAATCCTGCCCTGGTCTAGCCTTCAGCATCTTGCCTATGTACTCATTGAAGGTTAATGGGAAAACATTAGAGGTGGCTTCAGACTCTCCTTCTTCTCCCATCCTAGTGAAAACAGCCACATGACTCTATTCTCCTAAAATCGGCCTTAATACCTTGAAGTAAATTCACTAAAATTTCTTATACTAAATTCATAATCAGCTTTCTGATGGGTTTAAAAGTAATCATTATTTGATAATTTATCTGACAATTTTAACTTTTCTTTGTTTTTGTAAGGGGGAGGGCACAATCCTTTATAACATTTCATAACTGCACCAAAGGTGGAAGTCCCCTTTTCTTCTTCCTATAACTCTAGTTATTACCACAATAATTTAGAAATATGTAGCATCCAATGCACATTTATTCAATTGAAATTTCTGCTTTCATGTTAGAGATGTTAAGATTTTTTTCTCATAAATAAATGGTTATGGATTTTTTTAAGGAACCTATTTATAGTACTTCACTGAAATGCCCATGGTGTCTTCTAAGGGCTACTAAACATTCAGGTTCATAAAATGCCATTAGGCTATGTTTGGCAGTAGGTTCACTTAGAAGAATTTATGTCAAAAAATTGTTTTCCAGCAGGGAACTGAAGCATATTCCACTCTATGTGTATCCTTGAAATACTCTATATAGCATCCAGGAGTTATTCTCTTTGGTACTTCAGATGATCCATCATGGATGAGGAAATGAAAGGAGACTCACAATGGCGAGGTGTGGAAGTCTCCTGTGGTAATACTTACTCACCACAGGAACTAATATCTCTTGTAACAATTTTAAGGCGTGGTTTGCAGCTTTCAACAAAGGATAGACCAGGTATAAGGGTCACTAAAATCAGGAATGCATAAAATTCTGGCTTCTTGTCAGGTATTTATAGTGCTTTCATCTCAGATGCAATTTACCTAGCAGTGGTCAATTTTACCATAAGAAATGTTCTCATATAAAGTTTTCAGGGGAAAACAAATAGAAAACTGACTGAAGGTCAAAGTCTCTTCAGGATCTCACATGATGATTTAGAAGTATTTGTAATTTTACTGTTTCAACATTGAAAATTTCAGAACACTGAAATTATATTTTTCATAGAGAATTTTAAGAATCTTCAGCAGTTAAATGCAAGTTTTGACAATTTTGTGTATGATTGTACATAGGATTTTAACTTCACCTGAATACTATTTGATATGGAAGCAAAATAACTTACGAAGAAAGCCACAAACTTAAATTTCATGTCATTTGCTTTTATGTGTAAAAAAAAAATCAGAAATTAAATCTCTGTCAGAAGCATTTTTTTGTACTACAATAATCTCATGCAAAAAAGGACAAAAATTATAATTCCTCTGCCAATATGCAATGCAAAGCAACTTAATTTATTGTACACTATAAGTTATTCATGTAGTAAATGTTAATTGTCATTTAGACATCACAAGAAAAAATGAAGTAGGAATATTGTTACAACCACCTAAGAAATAAAAACTATGAGCATTAGAAGAGTTAAGAAATCTGTCCTCAGCCGCAAAGCCATTGAGTTAGTGTTGCAAAGCTATATTTAGCCCAGATCATTTCTTAACCTAATGCTTTAGCCCTAACCTGAGGGGGATCTCTGCATTCCTTTAATTGTTATCTCTGAACAATATCTATTTTCTGCAATCAGCATTGTATGACATTGATTGATGAGCTTTGCATGCATACCATAAACCCCTAGGTAATGTGAAGTCAATAAAAGCCCTTGGAAGAAGGTGCTCAGGGCACTTCTTCATGAGAGGGATTTGTTGGCCCTTTCTCTTTCCAAGTAAATCTTGCATTGGCAGACTTATTTCACCTGTGGGGGGCTGGGGGACTTCACGTGACAGGGTCTCCCTCATCCTGGTACCTGAACACCAGGAACCTGGAACTCGGGACCTGCATCAACCAGGAGGTGAAGAGCCAATGTTGCAGAGAGCACACCTAGACAGCAGGATTCAGTGCCTTCATCCCAGAATAAAGGACAGCAGCACCAGCTCTTTTGGTAAGGCCATGGGTGTGCTTATAGAAATTGTCCAGCATAATCTGTTAGAAAATTATCTAATTGCAGTGATTTCTAAATTATCCCTTATATCTAGGAACATAATTTATTATTTAAAGATTGCCTTTTATGACAGTTTGAGTATTTTCTTATGCGTATTTGGGAATGAAATATTTAGAAATCAAAACAAATTCTAGGAAATGGGAATAAGAATATAATTTTGGGAGTAGCCTGGCTTTTATCTATATTCAATCTGTTCTATAATTGTTTATAAAAGTTGCTCAATATTTTGCTTCTCAAATGATTTATTTATAAACCCACTCATAGCCCAATGATCATTTAACAAGTACATTGTGTGACTTGTTAAACAGCTGTGCTTCATTAATTTTTTGATATGTAAAATGAAGATAATAAAATTACTCATTTTATAGATAATAAGGTATCATTATATTATCATCTTTATTATTATCATTTTCATTATCTTCACCATGAGTTGGTGATATAAAAAGTACTTCCTATATTTTAGAAAGAAAGATGAATTTACTTTTGGGAGTTGGCCCACTATTTCATTAAATATACATTATGAATATATTTAAAAACAAATCAAGCCCTGGCTAGTGGCTCAGTGGATTGGCATCAGCCTGTGAACCCAAAGGTTACTGGTTCAATTCTTAGCCAGGGCACATAACCAGGCTGCAAACCAAGTCTCCAGCCAGGTCCTTTGCTGTAGGTAGGTGAAAGGCAACCATACCTTAATGTTTCTCTCCCTTTCTTCCTCCTTCCTTCCCTTCACTCTAAAAATAATGAATAAAATCCATTATTTTTGAGACAATCCTGAACAAAGAGGGATTGGTTCATTTTTTTAGAAATGAAAGGCATATTACAGGTTTTTGACATGCGAATTATTTTATTATGTTTCTTTCCAAATAATGATTTTAGTTTAGAATGACAGACTGAGCTCTGTAAGCTATATGTATTTACCTTTGCTTCTTTGTTAGTAAAGGACATGTACATTTTGGGAATTGTGAATGTATATGTATGTATGTATGTCTGTGTCTGTGTATCTAATGGCAGACACATCTGGAAGAAACTTCTAAGAAACATATTATATAGGGCCTTTTCCAGAACAAAGCATTTTGTTTTCTCTTTTGGATCATGGACAAAAGATAAAAAAAAAAAAAAAAAAAAAAAAAAAAAAAAAAAAAAAAAAAAAAAAAAAAAAAAAAAAAAACCTGCCCTGGTTTACTGCAGTGCTGAAATATCATTACTTATACCTAAGTAAGTCACATGAGAAATATATTGGTATCAGTTACCATTGTGAACTGAGTCTTGGAGGTCTGCTCGTCACATGTGAGTGGGAGAGGAGATCTCTAAGGAAGGCCCATGTCAAGCATATGAGGAGCAAAAATTGGATAGAAAATAGAACCAAGGAAGGAATATTGGTGTATTTGATTGTGACAAAATGAGGAAGTTTTTAGTAGATTGAGCATCAGCCTGTGAACCAGAAGGTCTCTGGTTCAATTCCTAGCCAGGGTGCATACCTGGGTTGTAGGCCAGGTCTTCAATTGAGGATATGACAGAGGAAATCATACATTGATGTTTCTCTCCTTCTCTTTCTCCCTCCCTTCCCTTCTCTCTAAAAGTAAAGTATTAAAATCTAATTAAAAATAAGATTGACTAGCAGAAGGTGAGGGAAAGATTTAAGGGAGAAAATATACAAGATTTTGCTGTTATTGACATGTGTAAGAGAACAGTGATAAGGAAGGAAATCTGTATTCAAATATACACATGGACAGTTATGCCATTCTTACAACTTTTTTTTTTTTTTTCTGGTTCTTTTTTTTTTTTTTAACTTTATTGTTGTTGTATTACATCCATCCCCTTTTTGCTCCCCTCTGTCCCCCTCCCCACCCACCCATTCCCCACAAAGTCAATCCCACCTGTTATCCATGTCCATGGTTCCTTTATGCTAGGTTCTTATCTAAGCTGCTCCCCTTCTTTGCCTCTGCCTCCCCCCTCCCCCCAACCCCTTTCCCCCTGACCACTGCAGGCCTATTCCTTGTATTCATACACTTGGTTCTGTTTTGCTTGTTGTTAATTTTGCTCATTATTGTCCCGTAATGGGTGAGATCATATGATACCTGTCCTTCACTGACTGGCTTATTTCACTAAGCATAATA